>MCJB01019127.1:42750-76264 GCA_002018475.1 Nicotiana obtusifolia | reverse complement strand
AAAAAAAAAAAAAAAACCCTTCCTAGAGGTCAACAGTGACCCTTCCTTACTTTGCTCCCTTAGAGACTCGAATTCACAACCTCTTGGTTGGAGGTGGTGTTGTCTTGCCACAACTGCTACTCACTTGTCAAAGAACAACAACAATTTTCCACTCTAAAACCTAAATGTTGTGTCGCATGGATCTTTCCAGAGGTAATTATGCCAAATAAGCCTCTCTAAAAATGATCTTTTAGGAAACAACAACATACCTAGTGTAATCCGACAAGTGGGGTCTAGGAAGGGTAGTGACAATATAGGTATTGGACAGCAACAGCGTAGAGACAAGGACACAAAGTTGAAATGTGGCATTGAGGAAAAACGGATCAATATTGAAAGAACTTCTACAAGTAAACACACTCATCTATGCAATACAGAGACATCTTCTGCCTTTTCAATTGGAGTATCCAACTCCAATTTGGTAGACAGGGGGAAAGATTGTGATGGTTATGCTTGCTTTGCCAGAGATCAAGTCAAGCTGGCAGTATGCATGTCCTCAAATCAGCCATGTCTATGCCTTCACTGTAGTACCATGGCCCAATAAGTTCTATCTCATGGCAATGGAAAGTAAATTTCCCCAACAGTATTATGATGAAAATATACACTGTTCCTTCAGCAGTAACATTCTCCTACATACCTGATTTGACTTCCCAATTCAATTTACAAACTCAAGTTGCTTTACCTCTTGAATTTGAGGCGTTGTTGAATGTCAGGAGAATTATTTAAGTTATATGTTGAATGGGCTAAATTTATTATGTTAAGGTTAAGAATATAGAATATTCTTAAAGATTGTATCCGTAATAGGAATTCTGATAATTCAGAACGCCATAACTAGGAATCCAGAAAGGTAAATTTCTTTTTATCATGTAACTCAAACTCCTAAAAAAGAAACCTCCTATGTTTTGTCCACAACTAAATTCAATATGGATTCTCTTTTCACATATATGCACCCAAAAAATCCCAAAATAGATTCAGCAAATACAATTAAAACTTTTAGGAATGATGAATCAATTCCTGCACTTACTTTCCCTGGAAAAGGATCCTGATCCACGATCGCCAATAACTCCAGGATGCCTAGGCCCAGTGACATTTCTGTTCAACTAGAAGAGACAAATAAAAAGCATTCACGTAAGTCTCAAGAAAAAACATCTCAATACTACCCTTACTTATCAGGAAAAAAAAAAAGGGAAGCATCTCAATACCAACCATTCTCTTTGATTGAGTACAAGTAAGCTGTTATGGTATTATTTTAATTAGTGATGATCAAGAATTATATTGCATTTAACTGCATAATATAAAGGATAAAAAAGTAAATCCAAAGCAGTAAGCCCATGCAACATCAGGATCTGTTGTCTCTTACGAGAGGTACAGATCAAAAGAATTAATTATATTGAGTTACTGTTTCATTCTACGAAGTACATATAAACCCGGAAGGTACCAATATCATAAAAGCACATTTAGAGAATACAACTGAACAGACATACTACAGAAATCAGAGAATGTTGTGAAAGCATTCATCTAGAATGCTCTTAAAAGTCCCAGGTGTTACTTCTTAAGAAAAGCAAACTATCTCTAATAAATGGGGAGACAGAGAGAACTAGTACTAAGCACCTCCTGAAATTACAGAAAACATCTCGAAGTATTTACAAAGAGATGCTGGCATATAGTTTAGAACCCCTAGCTCCAGGAGCCTTTGATGGAAGACAATAAAAATTAGTTAAAAATTTCATTTATTAGGAATCTCGCTGCAAGATATCTCCCCACTTTGTAGAATGAAAATAAACAGACCCATACTGCTAGGAAGATAGAAAATTAGAGAACGTTATAAACATCCAACCCTAAACATAAGAAATATGAAGGTAATAGAGAATCATAACCATCACTCAAACCAGTGCAGCATGACTGACCTTTGAAAATGTAGCTGCTAGATCATCTAAGTCAGATAAAGACCCCAAAGCTGATCCCTGGAAACAAAAGCATTGAATTAATTAGTGGTAGCGAACTATATTACAAAAATCTACAATTTATCAGCAACTTATCAAGCTAATAAGCAGAGTATCATATTCAAAAGAGCACGTACAAGTTCATAAGACAGTATCAAATCAAGGTAGTAGGCACACTAGGGTAAGTTCTGGTATGCAGAACAGCAGTATTTTCATATTATCGTATTGACTCCCCAGTAGAAAGATGCACCAAGCTCGTTTCATAATTGATTGAAAGGCAAATGTGCTAAGCACAATTGCACCTAATCAAAAATAAGGTTGTAAAGTTCCCAAAATGTTTGACTAGCACCTAGGAGTAGTTAAGAAAATATTACTGGCTACTCTCTCGCCATTTACACGACCCACAAACTACTGTTTTATTAAAAATAACAACTCCTATGTGTTATAGACAAACAGATGATACGGTGGATTTTCACATGCCAAATCTTTCTAATCGCAAGATTAACTCTCTTTCATATTTTCCTTTCTCAAGTTGATAGCACATAACTTACCATATATTAGAAAGAGGGTCCATATCCTACCACAATTATAATACATATATTCCATCTGTTTCAATTCATGTGACACTAATTCCTTTATTCTGTCCCAAAAATAATGACATTTTTCTATATTTAGAAACAATATACTTTTAAACTTTCATTGTGCCGGGTTTTATTTACTGGTTATTGTTATTGCTTTTTATCTATTTTCTAGTTCTTATGATGCTGTCATTTTTTCTTGATCTTCTATTGATGGTACTGATATAGTGTTTCTTCTCGTCGTTTTGAGCCGAGGTCTTTCATCGTAGGGCTAAGATTTGCATATACACTTCCCTCCCCAACCCCACTTACGGGATTTTACTGGGTTGTTGTTGTTGTATAAATTTAAACTATTAATAGCCACAGAAATGTGTGTAGCTTGTTAGATCACAAGTTACAAAAGTTTTTTCTTAAACTCCGTGTCCAGTCAAACACCGCAACATAAATTGGAACGGAGGGAGCACGCACCTCATCTTTCTCAAACAAATGGTACTCCGGTAACTCATCATCACCAAATCCACCTCCCAACAAAGGAACACCATTATTTTCATCCTCTTCTATACCCCTCAATTCAACTTCTTCCCCAAAAAAGGCATACTGTGATGCATCAAACAGCGTACCCTCTGTATCAAATAGAAAAAAGAACACCAATAATCAGTCAAGAAAAAAAAAGAAAAGAAAACCCTGATAGAATTAACAAGTAAATTCGCACGAAATTAAACCCGGAGAGATAAAAGTAAAATCAATTCAACCTGATACTGAGCTGGAGGAGCTAGCCAAGTTGCTGAAATCATTGCTATCGAATTTCTCCATTAATTACAACAAAAAGCTCAAACTGAAGAATTGGGAAGTATAGTAAACCTAAACATACATACACACATACAGAAAAAACGTTTAAAATGTGAAGATTCCACCGAATCAACAAAGAGAACTGATCTTTTATAGGGTTTTCAATATATGAAGAGAAAATAACATAGCGTAAATATGTATATCTAACTATTATAGGTGTGTTGTTTGTGAGTGGAAGTAATAGATAGTAGTAGGTTTTTCGAGAAATCGAAGAGGAAGAAAAAGGGGAGAGGGGGTCAAATTTTTCTTTTGTTTTGCTCCCCCGAAAAAGCGAGAGTGGACGCTGAGATCACATATAAAAGAACCATTTAGGTTCGTTTTTGAGTTGTGACTAGTACTAGTAAATAAATAAATATTTATTCGCACCTAAATTAAATTAATTTACTATAGTGAAGTGATAAAAGTCATACATTAAAAATATAGTTAAATGATAAGAACGTAAAGGCCATGTATTTTACAGGGGTATTATCACTTTTAGTCCGCACTAAAAATTATTTATATTCGGTAGCCGAAAAAGTATATAAAATGCTGAAAATATAAGTTTAAGTTAGTTTTTCGATTAGCATAACGTAAAATTATCTCCGTGTGACCAATAGATTAAGGATTCAAGTCGTGGACGCATTCACTAATGCTTATTAGGTTAAACTGTTTATATTACACTTCTTGAACATGCGTGAACACAAATCTACGTAAATACAAAATACTTTGTGCATAGGTGGAATCGCATGAATTTATATTCTGTCAAATGTAAGGTATCGGGTTAGACCTTTGAAGAGAGTGATTTATTTCTTTTAGTGAATACTCTCTGAATTCAAATTGTTCTGATTAATATCTTCTAATATAAGATGCTTAAAGGGAGAACAGATAGCAATTCCACAAAGCTTTGTTTTATATGCTATTTGAACTTGTTTTCATCCTAATAATCGACATGTTATTCTTAAGGGACAAATTAGTCATTTTAGTTATCTTGAGACTAGTAGAAGAGGCGTCTCTAGTCCTCGAACATTAGGGGTCGTTTGGTAGGATGTACTAAGTAAAATAATCTCTGTATAAAAATTTAATCCGTCCAATATAATATTTGATTGCTCAATTCAATTTATGCATACCTAATACATGGATTACTTATACCTCATAGCAGGGATTAGCTAATACCAAGGAAACCAAGGGATTACTAATCCTTGCATTAAATATACCTGGATAAGATCCTAAAATTACTAAACCACCCGTCAAACTCTTTTTCTAAATTTCTTTATATACAGAAAGAAGAATATTCAAGGGTATAATTGTAAAGAATATTTTGTACAGTTTTAAACCAAACACAAGCTTAGATTATACATTATATAGCTAATCTTTAATACAATGAACCAAACACTTGATAAAAAATAATCTCAGCACTACAATCCCTGCATTACTAATCTGAGTAAAGCACTCCTCTTGTATTAATATACCTCCCCAACTTTAGTGTAGATGTTATATATTCAATTTCACTTAATATTAGATAATTTTATCCAAGTTTTACAAAATTATTGAGATAGATTATCACATAAATGACCGAATTAGAGGGTACTCAGTATTGAGAAGAAACAAAGCTTAAATACAATTACAATCACCACTAGTTGCATGTAATAACAACAATCTATAAGTGGGATAAGAATATGCTTCACAAAAAAATCTAATTTGATCCCAACTTGAGTGGAATAAAATACGCCTCAATAATGTTGAAATGGAGAATGACGTTTAACAGATCAACAACCAAAAGTCTTTTCAAATAATACAATAACACAATAGGAAGTGCGAGAGTATTTAGCTAGTGGTTATTATATAAATCAAAGAAGGAAAAAAAAAATGAAAACTACAGAAAATGTATATTGAATTCGAAAGAGATTACTCCCTGTCCATTTTGCTCTATTTAAACCAGTTTCATTCAAATATTCAATAATTTGGAATTCTTTAGAGGTTCTCTACATTTTCTACTGGCATATCGAAGATTTTTTACATCATGTTAACGTAAAAGAACTTAACATAAGATCCAAAAGAATGATTAATTTATCCGAAATCGGTAAAATCAAATCATAATTTTCTTCTTTCTACCAACTGGGCAGTAAATATATATTTGTACATAGGATTTGCTATATACAGTATGCAGTGTTTTTGCTGGTGAATGCCTTAGAAAAAAAGCCAATGCTTCTTTCTGCGCACTCTAGGTCGAACCTCTGTGGCACAATATGTTCAAAGTAAAGCAAAAATCAGTTTTCAAGAATAGCTATGACAAAAAATTCAGAACTGAGAAATAGTAAAAACAAGAGGTTACCTCCAATTTCGTATAACGAATTGTAGTGTACCTCACTCCAGAAACTCAGCCACAATTCTGAAAATCAAGAATAAGAAGTCAAAAGTTTTGTCTTCAAGAGATTAAACAAATCGACAAGAAATGTTCGTCTGCACCACACAAATACATTTCCGAACAAGTGATTTGGAATTTATTTACTTGTTAAGATAGAGTTAATCTGATCAGGTTGACTCGGCCTTTCCTAAGATCACCATGAATGGATGTGCTTGTTTATGAAAATATAATCAGTAGAACATCATCAAACATGTTAAAAGGGGAGCCTTGGAGCAACGATAAAGTTGTCTCCATATGACCTATCACGGATTCGAGCCGTGGAAGCAGCCACTAATGTTTGCATTAGGATTGGCTGTCTTCATCACGCCCCTTGAGATACAGCCCTTCCTCGGACCCGAACACGTGATATCTTGTGCACCGGACTTCCCTTCTTTTTTTTTTAATCATTAAACATGTCAGCATATTCAGTTTCTTGGGAAAACAATTTTAGCATAACAAAAGAGAACTAGTAATACAGGAGCGACAATCTGACGTTACTTTATTGGCAGAGAATCAAGTTTATCAGTTGTAACAAATAACGCTTAATAAGTGCTTGTATCATTAAATTGTGTGTTTCACGTGAAGCAAGAGTCTGGAGATAAATTCTCCTGATAGCAACTAATGCTGCTCAGTAAGTGCATCAGGAAACCCTGTACAAAGCTTACTTTCACTGATTGTAAACATACAAATGTTTCACAGTTCACAGATGACAGCAAAGGACTCTTGTCATTAGAATCGGCCTCGTTAAATGATGCAACAATGTCATTACAAATTAAAGGTGTTTAAGTTTTAGTACTTAAAAATTAGTTAGTACCAGTTCACTTCGACATACTTCCACTCACAATCTATTGTGTGGTACCAAGCAACACGATGATACTTTCTCCTAAATGAGAAAAGCACATCCATTTGTCAAAATAAACAAAATAAAGAAATTTTGTTTTCCTTTTTTCATTTTTGGTTCATATATATTTATTTTTATAATAAAGTGGGACCATGCTATAAAGTTCAGAAGAATACTTTTGGTTTAGTGTCTCAAACAAAACCAGCAAGTACAATTATTTAAATTCTGGAATTTATATCATAATACCATTATTTTAGAGTTATTTGTAAATTTCAAGTATTTATTTTATTTTTTGAGTTTAAAAAATCCAGCAGGAAATCAAAGGATTAATAATCATAAGTATTGATTGTGCCATGATCATTAGGTAAAAATAACAGAAGATTTATGTACCCCTAGAAGGTTGTATGTCCTTGGGAAGGATATCAATGTAGCCATTGTCTCGGAAAGACGTAACCAAGCATATTTTTACCCCAAACTGCAAACAAAATACAAGCAAACACAAGCACCATCAGTCACCCAATACGGGAAAGCAAAAAAAACTGCAGAGGACATAAGGGCGAAAGGCTAATTGACAACACAAACATCTAAAGCAGTTCCACAAAGGTAAAAGAGCAAGAGATAGGTTATATTGCGGAAATTCTTTAGGTAGTAGATGTCCTGCTTTTAAGTTGCTTTCATGTCTGATGCTATGTTGAACTTCAAATATATTCAAGTTTGAACCCACAATTTCTGAAGTGTAGCAAATTTAGTTGCAAGAACCTAAAAGCTGAACCCACCAAATTTCAATCCTGAATCCGCCTTTGTATTTGATGTCTTAGACATCTGTATACCTTCTAAGCGTAAATATAGGTTGACAAGATGTGACAGGGAAAATTTAACTTTTTCTCATTTCTGCTCTAATATCTATAGTTAAATTTCAGTAACCTACATGCAACACAGGCATACTGCACAAAAAGTCAGGCTAAAAAATAAGAAGATGCCGGTGTTTGTAAGAAAGTAAGAGGGATTATTAGAAATGTTCTTGGTTATTTTCTCCGACAGCCTTGGGCAAGAATAAAGCTCTAAATTTCACCGTCAAAGAGTTCTAATCAGGAACCATTTTAATACATTGAGGGGTTTTCTCTTAAGGAAAAGAATTTTCATAAAAGCCAAATGGTTAAAGGTTAACAGCTCAGCCATGGTGACCAGGAAGCCGAGCAGAATTGCCTTAAGACTCATAACTCTTAATTCTACCATATTATATACCAACACCAACTCAAAAATTCACTTCCTAAAATTTTTCAACTTTTTCAGAGGAAACTATTCCACTGTGTGTATTATGCAATGATAGATACTATTAACAAAGTCGCTTCACCGTTTTTTCTCATTTAAAAAGCTTAAATTTGCAATGCATCAGTTCACTATCCAGGCAATACACCTTTATTGACAGTATAATTTGTTGGCTTTTTCTTGTTCGTAGTGTTCAAATGCTGTCTTACATACTAACAAGTGTACCGTATATATGCCTCAAAAGCTAGTTGAAGACAAAAGAGAAACTTTCAACTTACTCTATCGGCAGCGGCTTGTAGAGTGACATGATCTCCCCACTCTCCCAACCTGGTTAGAGCAAGAATATGTTGGTAATGTATTGAGATTTCCCACTATAAGAAGCACTGAAAATTGAGCAGACAACTTACCTCTTCATTTTCCTCAAGTAGCTTTTGTATCTCATGGGCACATAACCTTCATATAACTTTCTGAAGTGCTTTAGCTGAAATGGATTGCCAACTAGGATAAGAAAAGCGTAGGACATAAACTAGACATAGGTGTCAAACTCAAGCAAGTATAGGACTGTGTTGATGTTTAATAGATCCACAAATTAGGTTAAGCAGTTGAGCAGATGAGTCTCAAGCAAACACTGGGATATTTTATTTTTAGTACTCTATTATCATGCACGAGTTACTTTAGTTCTACTAAAACTAACGAAAAAGAATATAAGCAGTACAGGATATGGTAATCTAAGATGAACACAATCCTCAAACATAATCATTATGTAATCTTAACTTTTCACACATCCTGTTTCACAACCAAAGACAAGAGATGAGAAGCAAATATTGAAAAAATGCAAACAGACCTGTTTAACAACCTCCCTCCTTACATGCTTATGATACTCTGGATTATGATACAACTGATCTGAAAGGGCGCGAAACTACAATAAGCCAGGTAGACAGTCATAAAGCAGGTTTAAACCACCTGTGAACTAATAAGTAGCAAGTGGGTCTCAAGTGCGGCGAGAGCTTGTCAACTAGTCAAAAGAGACCAACCTGGCAATTCCCATCTCCTTCAATTTGCATTTCAGCAAGACCATATGTCGCTAACCTGAATCAAAGTTAAACATAGGATCAGACTTGTCAAAGGCGAAAAACATAGAAAAGCACCACAAAATTATCGCCGTTTAAGTGCTAAGTGTAATTAAAGCATGGCTTAAGCTATGAAGAAAGATGCTAATAAAGAAAATAGTAAACATTTGTAAATGGAAAAAAGATAACCATGAGCACAAAAAATAATAATTCGGACAAAGAATTGAAAAACTATAATTAATCGATACATATGAAGTAAAAATCATGTCAATCAAGTTCCAAAAACTGGATTCACAAAATAAGTCAACCAACGACCTCCAGCTGAACAACTATAGTATGCTCAGTACAGTGATGGATAACCTGCTAGAGAGCCTCCCATGGTCTAGTGTGGCATCGTTTGGGTCAGGTATCTCCCCAATTACCCGTGGAGTGTGCTGCAGGTACAATAAGACTGTAAGTAGAATGTAGAGATAGTACAACATGGGTCTTCACGGGTTAAAGCTCAAAAGGTAATATATAGAGAAGCAACCTTTGGATACATACATATACATTCATGTGCTCGCATTATACACTCATTTAATTTGAAAGAGTTGCCCAAAAAAATGTAAATTTAGATAATTGTTCATAAAAAAGTCAAAAGTTCCCCGGATTTCCAAACTTCTTGAACATTTTCCTTCTTCCTCTATGGATAGGGTGACGTGACGCGCAATGGATCGGTTAGAAAGGAGAAGAAATTGATCACATGTCCCCTTCGCAACAACCTTTTTCCCCTTCTCGCATCCTTATTCAAGCTCGAAATTTTCTTCTATCTGTATTTAGTTACCCGAACCCATGCAAAGCAAGCCTACACTCTAGCTGGGGCCAAGCCGTCTTTGCCTAAGTTCCATTACCTCGTTAAGTCGATAAAATAGCTTGAAAAATGGGTTTTTCTACTACTTGGCATTAAAAGAAGCTTGCTAGCATAATGTGTCAAGGAGGTGGTTTTCGCCTACCTATAAGGACAGTTGGAGTTGATGGTCCTAGTTCTGTTACATAAGGAATGTTGCTGGAATTACTTGCATTGATGGAACAGAAGCTCTTCCTGCTCTTGTATCCGATGAAGGATAGGCTCAAGGGACATCCATGGACAATCCGTACATGGTTTAGCTAATTTAATAGCCGTCGGAGAAAAGTGACAAGTACCACGGACAAGCAAATTGCTTCTGGATTCATTTAAGGTGAAACGTTGGAATGATGAGGGATAACCCGAGCGAGTCAGGGAAAACAGAGACGGAAAATATCAGTACCATTCTGGCCGGCGTATGCTTGTTGAAGAGAACAAGCTCTCTTCTAGCTAGCTAAAGTGAAAGAGAGAGATACAATAGAATACCTAAGTTGATTTATCATAGCAGATATTACAAGTTACAAGCAAATCTCCACATAAACCTCTACAAGCCAAGATAGCGAGTCCATCAAATCAAAAGACTAATACCAGATACCTTTCTAGGTAAAGTGGTAAAATTACTTTCTTTCTTCCACAAGATCTCCATTTAAAGAGACTATCAAATACTGGATAACAAAGAAAAGCCTTATAGTACTATAACAAGTGTAATCATACCGGGATTGAGTCCAAATGAGAAAGTCTCCTCCCAAGTTTATTGCCACCATACTTTAAAGCATTTTCTTCTTCTTCAGCTAAAATTCTTGCAATGGTATGATCATCCTCAGTACCTTTTGAACTGCTATTCAAACTAGATGTTGTAGAACTTGAGCTTGCTCTTGAATTTCCATAGTATTCACTCATATTATGTCAAACAACTTCTCAACACACAACAAAAGAGAAAATTTCCTATTAAACAACATCCACGAAGAGAAAGTAGAATCATTAAAAGTTTGTACGCATCGAATCAGATAACTGTCAGCATATATACGCAAAATTAAAAAACCCCAAATAAAGAAAACCAAGAAAACTACAAAACAACCAACAAAAAGATCCAAAATGAAGAACCAAGTTGAGGAAAATGACAAAGAAAACACAATGGTTTTCTAGTGTGTGTATGTGATTTTGATTTCAAGAAAAGAAAGAGAGATACCTGTGAAGGGAAGATAGCGGAAGGGAAAGGAAAAGGGAAGAGTTGGTTGAGGGAAGTAAATAGCTTGTAAAATATGAAGACACAGATAAAACGTCATTCTCTGAAAAACCCAACAGGCAAATCTAAAGAGATTGATTGAATGGTTCGGCAAACAAACAACGCCAATAGGAAAACAGGAAGCGTGTGCGACCGAGTAATAGAAGCTTCTTCTTTTGTGTCAAAACTTTGACTTTTGCTTTGCCTATTCATTTCATTGTTAAACAAACATCCCGTGTTTGCGAAAATCATGACATTTGTCTTTTTTAAAAATAAAAGATCTATCATTTAATAATACAGTATATAATTAAAATTTTATCTGAATCACACTGACCCGACTAAGGTCCATTTATTTGTACTTAATGGAGGTCTGTATCTTAATTATTCAGATCTCAAATATTAAGTATATTTATTTTTAAAGTCTAAATTTTAATTATACAAATTTTAATAATTAAGTGTGTTTGTATTTTTTTTATTTCACAACCACTTAATGAGTTTGAATAAGTCTGTATGATTAAGATATATAACATAGACTTAATTTCATTAATATGCTATAATCCATATTCAATATTAGTTCTCACCACCGCCTACCATTATCAACTACCACTCATCACCACTACCACATTATCCTCAATCATAGCTGCCACTATTATCGACTACCACCACCCACTATCCTCACCACTCCCATTGCCATTATTCTCAACCACAATTAACACTCATTCACCTCAACTACCACAACTAACCTCCATATCACCATCAACAACCATAGCTGGCCTGCCCATTGTATAAACTACCACCACCCACCACCATCTTCCTCGATTACAACTACCACTGCCACCATTATTGACTATTACCACCCACCACTACCATGCTCAATAATAATCACCCACCACTACCAATCACCACTAACTACTACCTTGAACCACCACCATCAACCAAAATTATCACCAATCAGCGCCTCTAGTCGGCATTCACAAGCACCACCGTTAGTCATCACCACCAGCAACTACCATATTTTAAAAAATTATATATTTTATTGATAGAATATTAGACTAATTAGTGTTTTATTTGAATTTTATATTTATTAATTTTTAAATAATGATACATTTTATACATTCAGATGTTAAAAATAGAACAGTCTTAATCATTTAGTATTCAGATCTTCATACACATCTTAATATTCAAATATGTATTCATATTCACATATCGTAATCTTAATACACATCTTAATATTCATATATGTATTTATATTCAGACGCCTTAATCTTAAAGAAAATAAATGAGGCCTATTTTGGATGTCACTTCAAAGTTAGGAAGAAAATTATCCATCCCTAAACTCTGAACTCCAAATCTCTGAATAAATGTGAAAATATCTCAATCATCTGCCAGTTTGAACCTCTTAATTTAATGTAATACCGATATATATATTTTTATTTCAATATTTTCAAGTGTAGCGGGTAAATTATGGAAGTTGTCCTTAAAGTTTGCCCTCGATGTTTTTAGTCCTTATTGTTCTGGTTTTTTGTCTTTTGTCCTTAGTCTTTGACACTAGTTTAGTTGTTTTCAAATGGTCATCCATTAGGGTAATTTGCAATCACATATTTACAAGGGCTGATTGGAAACAAAAATAGGAATTTAATGTCAATTTCAAATTTACTCTTCAAAATACAATAAAAGGTTGCTTTTTATTTCAAGATTCTTCAAGTGCCAATGCCTAGCTTTTGATTTCGGCTTCTCCAATTGGGCTGACCCAACTAGCAAATGAAATGGATAAAACTGATTTTAGCAGCTTACTAATTTAGCCTATCCAAGCAACTCAAATCTTCCTCCCAAAAACTATGATTCTTGATTGTACGTAAAAATAGCACGGGCTAGCCAGTTTTCGGATTGGCAATTGAAAAATAGTCAGTATTTGTAAAGTTATTGAAAAATAGTCACTATTTTGCTGCAATACGGACCGGTCCAGCATAATATACTGGAGATTGGCGCACCTGTGTATGAACTTCCAGCATATTATGCTGGAACTCCAACACGCGAAAAGTTCTAGCATAATATACTGGAGATTGGAGCACCTGTGTATGAACTTGCTGGATTGGTATATTATACTGGAATTCCAGTATATTATGCTGGAATATTTTTCAGATTTTGAACAATATTTTTGTTCAAATTTATCTTTACATGAAAAGTGGCTAAATTTCGATTACTTTTGAAACTGACTATTTTTCAATTACCACTTGTAAATATGGCTAATTTTAAATTTTTCCCTGATTGTACATGAGTACTCAAAGGGCCAATTCGAAGAACTTGGGGGACAACATAGGGACCCAAATTTTGTTCGTTTGGGCTTTTATCGGGAACGTGTTCACAAGGAGCCATAAGAGTTTTTGGTAGAAATGACACTAGATAGCCACTTTAAAGGGTTGTTATTTAAGAATTAACCAATGTATTCTGAATTTTAGTTTTTCAGTTCAATTTCTCGAGATATAAATGTCCTGAATTATTTTGAAACTAAGATTTTTAATTTAAAATTTCAAGATAAAATAAGTATTGACTAATCCTAAGTAGCAACCTTAAGAATGTCTGTTGGTGCACTTCGTCCAAAATTTTGCTCTCTCAATGGTCCTAATCCAAAACTCGAATCTTGAATTTTGCATCTATCATAGAATAAAATTTTTAAACTATAAAAATAACAACAATAACAATAACAACTAAGTTCGATCCAAGTTGGGTGGGGTTGACGACTAAGTTCAACCTTTGAGTGGATTTATTCATAAATGGCTATTATCAAAGCTATCTTCCAAACTTTGTGCTAACAAACTCTAGAAAAAAGATACCAGTTCAAAATTGTATTTGTGATTTTGCTTGAATATCGAAAAGAAGATACACCATTGCAGAAAACAAAAAGATGACACGCACGAGCTTAGTTATCTATTGATATAAAACATAAATTTCAGGACTTGTTCCATATCAGTATGAGTCGTAGAAACATACAAAATAGGAAATGGTGCTGACTAAAGGATTGCGCAATTCAAGCGGATACGGATAGAAAACCAAGAGTGCTTATATATCATCTCCTGTCGAAAAGTGAAAAAACCCCTTTTTCTACACGAGATTTAGCTCTTTCCTCCCTTTACTAAAAATATGTTTTTATTTTTCAAAAGAAAGTTTCGATCTCAACTATGTATGATCGTTGTCGTTTGTAACTTATTATACAAGTATTATTCGAAGCAGTTGTTGAAATGTCTTTCCCCAACAATGACAACGCAACCTCATAAGATTCCGGAAATGAAGCTCCACATATCAAGATTCAATCACTGCTCTGAAGTACGTAAATAACTGATGCTAATATAATAAGTTACAAAACAACAAAATCATAATAAGTCCGTAAATAAAAGAAGTCAGACCTAAAGCGGAGTTAATACCCTCAAACTCGTTTAAATTATATTATATTCGTCGATTTTTACCTAAACTATTGTATGTTTCAAAAATTTCTGAACCATATTCCCCTTTATAATAAAACCTTCCCGTCTCATTCTTACTAGTGCGTGTGATACACACTCTAAATAATTTTTAAACATATCATGTGACAATCCACGTAAATATTTAATTACGTTAATCTTAAAAACATGCTTAATTAATATATGTTAATCTAATTACGTGAAAAAATAAAAAGAGAATTTTGTTACACTAGTTCGTCACTTACTCCTCTCAAAGTATGGTCTATTTGTTCTCATCGAAAAAATTCTCTTATCGGAGATGAGAGACACCTTCTCTAAGTAGCGATTCTCTTCATTAATTAGGGTTATTTCTACCATTGATTTCTCTGTCTATTGTTGCTGCTATTTGAAATTGGGATTAAATCTAGAGTTTTGTCATTGTTTGTTGAGATTTATAATTTTTGTCGGTAAACAAATAGAGACAATGAGTAAGTATTCAAATATTGAATTCTTTGTCCTAACTCTCTTCTTGTCTTGTTCTTAGTAATTTATTTTCTCGGTGTTTCTTTGGATTTGTCTTTTGTGCTCTTTTTTTCAAATAAATTTGACTAAGAATGAAGGATGAATAAAACGAGAAAGATAAGAAATAAACTCAATAATAACAAGAGAGAGAGAGAATTTCAAATGGATTAAGATGAATAAATGGAGAAGAAGGTAAAAAAAATGGAGAAGAAAGGTGTAATATAAAGAAAAAGATTTGAAAATATAAATTTTCAAAAAAAAAGACTTAATTAGCCGTTAGTTGCTGTCCGGTGGGTCCATTTTAATGGTTATTGTCATCCTTCATGCGCTCTTAGGCGATTTATTTCACATAATATGCCACATAAGCGACGAGGGATTTTATTATGAAGGGGATATAGTTTAGGGGGTTTTCAGGGACATGCGATAGTTCAGATAGGAAACTGACAAATATTGTATATTTTAGACGGGTCTGAGGGTATTAACTCCCTAAAGTGCCACGCTAAACGGAGAAAATTTGGTGTTGATGTGACGAAAGATATGATTTTGACGCGCTCTAAGTAACTGAGTATGTAACTATGTGCACCAAGACTTTGACAAATAGAAAAAAACAAGGGCGAAGGGAGTATATAAGGTACGGATTCGGACGAACCATTAGCTTTTTCTTAAATCCTATATTTATATTCGGAAATTCAATAAAATTGTGTAAAATTCAATTGTGAACCCGGAAACTATAACGAGCTATAGATTCGGCGACAAGTTTAGAACCCATAAACTTCAAATTCTAGCTCCGTCTCTGAAAAAAAATAACGTAATGTGTTTTTATCTCCGTTGTATTTGAACATAATATTACACTTACTCAGTAATATCAAAAATTACTAGCAACTTTAGGACAACTACTTCAAACCATTCACACTATATATAGCAATAAATTTGCTTCCTTACAGGATTCTAGTTTAGATTTAGGAGATCCTGGTGATATGATCCCAAGCATATATAGTTTCGAGCAAAACTACCGGGATTGTAAGCAAAACCTTTCGATACAAACTAAGCGACAAGCCAAAACTAATAGCAATATGGCTCACATTGAACCTGCCATGTCGATCTCTAATTATAACAACTCAACTCCTCGTTCTGAGTTTAGTTTTTCATTTTATGTTTTGAGACTTCTAATCGATTTGTATGAGGCGTAGTTGTTGTTGAATTTGAATAGGCCGGATTTCCATGTTTTAAGATGCCGCAGTTAGTTTCTTTATTTTAGCATATTCATATTTCTTGCACAGGGTTGTATTAAGGTAATGTGGATGCCCTACCTTGACCTACCGTGCTGTTTGTACATCGTGCTCCTTCATAATTTTGAATTTAAAAAAAATGATTTTTTTTAAATTTTTTAAGTGTAAAAGACAGATTTCTTACGTGTAAAAGTAAATTTCCCATGTAGAATTATAAAACTAAAAACAAGTTTATAAAGAGCCAAAAAAACCAATTGATACTGCCCTACACTAGTTGCTAATTATGTTTGAGAGTTTTGTTATCAATAACACACCTAGAATGAATTAAATCTGGAAAGTTATCAACCAAAATTAACACCAACAAAAGTTTATTCAACATGATTCAACAAAGAGAATTCAGACATTAGAAGAAAAGACGAGTAAATTTATTTATCTAGTAATGTGAGCGATGAAAGACTCCATTTGCTTATTTGTGGCGCCACCATCTTTCATAGACATCTTGATAGCTTGGCTCAACTCTATCGTTCTCTGTCTCATCTCTTCTCCTTCAATGGAAGTCATCAAAATCCTCACTCCATTTTCAATTGTATTTGCTCTCACCAATTCATCTCTGTGTTCCCAATCCTTCATTACTAGCCCAACTTTCAACACCTTTGTTATAAGCACATCGTTGAATGGATTATCAGAATGGATTGGCCAAGTTGCCATTGGCACTCCCATTGTTAGGCTTTCCAAGAAAGAGTTCCAACCCGAATGGAATAAGTAACCACCTGTAGATGGGTGTGCTAGAATTGCCATTTGAGGTACAAAGTCTCTTGCTATTATTCCTCTTTCTGCTACTCTTTCTTCAAACCCTGTTGGCAGCTCAATTTTCGGACCTCTCTTATCTGCCTTTTGATCTGCCTCTCTTAGAACCCATATGAACTTTTGTTCAGACCTCTCTAAACCAAGGGCAAGCTCAATAATTTGTTCAGGTGAGAAGGTACTTGCCGTTCCAAATGAAACGTAGATGACAGAATTCTTGGGTTGTATATCAAGCCACTCAATACATCTATGGCTTAATGTTCTAGGTGAAGCAGAATACTCGTTGTTGTGTACATGGACCGGATTGAACGGACCAAGACCCCACACTGGCTTCTCACTTTGTTTAGCTAGTGCGTCGAGATACGGACCTTCTATCTCTCTGCATGTATTGAAGATTTCTCCAGATTTGAACGTCCAATCGCGCATGATTTTCATGAACTCCAGCATCTCCTGTGGATAACAGCTTTGGATGGACGGAATATGGGCTTGCAAAGGTAAGAACAAGTCGTCATCGACATTATTATTATTATTATTATTGTTGTTGTCAGTAGAAATTTGGTGGATCAAAGAGGAAACAGTGAAAGCGGAGACGGCGTGGAAAATGTATGTCTCAACATTGGGTATTGAACTCACGCCTTGAACAACCTGTAGTACTAAGGAATCATGGATAACGATCACTCTTCTACAAGTTCTTGAAAGTGCACGACAAATTTCCCATAAAGGCTCACCGAGCAGGTCAAAGAATTCAACGTACGACAAACTGTGTTCCTCTTCCTCAAAATTTCCAATGTCATGGAACTGTATGTTGGGGAATTGGTCAAGTTTCCATCCTTGTAACCGAAGTTTGAGTAGGCGATTTCGTGCACCAAGGCTGACATAGTGGACTGGAATATCATAGGAAGAGATAAGTGGGGAAAGGTGAAGAAGTGGGGTTAGGTGCCCATATTCAGGAAAGGGCACCATTACTACTGCAATATTCTTAGAGTTTGCAGCCATTAAAGAGAAACTAAATTTTAAAAAATGGTAGGAGGTTTGCTGCACATCTCTTCTCCACCGTAACCCTGCTCTCTCTATATATTTTAATGAGATTTAGAGTGAGTCCTCAGATTGAATTTATGTATTGTTCATTTAAACTTCATATTCCAAGAAATGCCTGTAATAAATGAATTAGTGTAGTAAACTGTCACATAAATGTTAGAGCTGAGAAGTGGACAACGACTACATTCTTGCATGAGGAGTACGTGGCGCATGGGTTTGTACGCAGTACAGTTGATGGCTTGGAAGTGCTAGCTATAAGAGGACAAAATCAGTTAAATGAAGGAGAGGGCAGTCTAGGTAGGTAGAAGAAGTTAATTTTAGTACTGTATTTTCGATTGAATTTAATATATATAGTCTGAAAATAAAGACTGATGTATTGAACTTAGATGATATTGATTTAATATAATCTGAAAGGTTCATCACAAACATATATTACTCCGTATGTATCAAATTATATGTAATTTATTTCTAAAAATAATTATTTTAAGTTATTTGTTATTAGAGCAAAAATTTGATCGGATCGATCAGCTTTGAACTGAAATAAATGTGGTTAAAGCTGAGACCGACGAGTGGAGGAGCAAAATGGATCAATTGGCCTAAAAAAAAGAGATATCTCAGACACAATTAGCTTTAGGAGAGGCTCAGATAAGAGCAACAAAGGAGAAAAACGAAGCCCAGACCAAGAGTACCGAGTAGGGATGAGCGTCGGTCGGTTCGGTTGGTTAGTATGAAAGTACAGTTCAGTTTATCGGTTTTCGATTTTATAATATTAATTAAACCAAACCAAAGTTTTTACGGTACGGTACGGTACGGTTTTTTCAAGGTTCGGTTCGGTTATTTCCAGTTCAAGATTTTTATATCCGATGTAGACTCAATATGTTCAATGCTAGTATATATTTCAAAAGTCAATAACATCCCAGATTATAAAGATGAAAGACAATAAGTTATGCATACAAAAGAAAGAAAAAGTATACAACTTTCTGAAAAAAACTGCATTATCATAACAAAAGTAATTTCAGAAAATTACATAACCAAAAGAAAAAGTTCAAACCCCATATCCAACTAAGCAGTAGCTGCTTGATGCTGCTGCTACTGTTGCTTGGTGCTAATGCTGATGCTGCTACTGCTTGGTGTTGCCGCTGCAGTAAGAACAAAAAATGAACATTTACTATCTCTGTTCATCAGAAGAGGAAGGAGACCCCAACTATTTAAAACATATCGCAATATCAGTACTGCCACTGAACTTTATCCACTATAACACCAAAATTTTCATATCTTCTCATTCTATCCTTAGAATGTAGTTTGAAGTAATTCATGAATATTTGCAGCTGAGTCTGCATTACAACCACGTCGCATCAACTTTGAGGGATGTTCGAACAAGGAATTCCCTGAAAATACCATACTGAATTGCGCTGAGCCAGATGCCCTTCGTATTTATATTCAGTCAAGTTTGCAAACACTTCACTTGAATTGCGAAGAACTATGGTTAAATAGGCCTCTTTTAGAAGAAATGTTTGATGGTACGTTGTCTGATGAATCGGAGACTTTAGCACTGCAATGTCATTCTGAACCTAAACTTCTGATAGACTACACAGATGAAATCCTACTAGAAGCATATGATTTTTACTTCAGATTTTAGCAACTTGCCCTCGAAAAAATCAAACTAGACTTGAAGAAATTGAGTCATCAAACAACCTGAACACATTAGTCCGCCAAAATAAAGTGAGTTCACGACACCGTGTCATAATTCGGTGAAGGACAAGAACATGTTCACTGGATTCTTCTCTTGATTCACTGAGGAATAGCAGTGAATATGCATATTGGATTCTTTACGACACAATAATCCAGTGAAGGAAACATGAATTAAAGGATGTGTTCCCAAGAGTTGGGGTTGAAGGAAAACCAAAAAATTGTAGCATAAGAAAAAATAAAAATTGACAAATACCCCAATATAGGTTCTTGTCCTAGGATTCCTGAACTTAGTATCATCAAGTTCCTTATCTGAACGAGAAGAAAATATGTTAGCCACAAGCCTGGACTTTCCAAAAGAAAATAATGAAATTACAAATTAAGTACTATCAATGGAGTTCAAAATTTAAATAATTGTGAGTACTTAAACTAGAACACAAGAATTACTCATATTTGAGGAAATTGTTAAAATCCCGAAAATAACCATGCTTAAATGTTTTAGGACCACGAGGCATAGTTGAACCTATAAAATAAGAAAAGATCACAAGTTAAATAAAATATTTTTAATTATAAATAACAAAAGGATATCATAAGATAAGAAAATCTTTAAACTTACCACTTGTTCAAACTATGGCATCAACAATGCTAGTATCTCTTTCAACAATGCAAGTTTCTTTTCCGATCTTTGTCATATCTAAATAAAATTTGATAAAGTGTGTCATTTATTTAAACTTACAAAGTAAACTAATTTTCACTAAAACACTTATAAAACACAAAATCTTACCAAGTTCAATTTGCTCAAGAAACTCCGAATCTTCTTCAAAAAATTAATAGGAGTACCCTCACATCTAAACTAATCTTGAATACAAACAAGACTTTGTACCAACCGAGGAGTCAATGAACTCCTAAATGAATAAAAAATGCGGCACCGGTGCTAAATGCACATTCCGATGCAACACTAGAAATTGAAATGGCCAATACATCGCGAGCTAACTCAGATAGAATAGGAAATCGAGGCGCATTCCTTTTTCACCAATCTAAGATCTTAAAGTCATCAGAATCATCAGATAATGCCTCTTGTCCTTCACCAATATATCTTTCCAACTCAGATTTAGCACTTCCACTTCCAAAGTCTTCCTTTTGCCTTCAACTATTGCTTTATTCTCACAGATGTTGTTCTCACATTCCCACTAGATGAATTACATGTGTCATCAGATGAAGTAGATTGAGATTGAGATGATTGAAGATAACATCATTTTGAATATCTTTTTTTGATATTCCCCAAATAAAGAATTCAAATAAGCATCCCTTCGGCAGTTGATTTCTTCCCTGGTTCCTCCCCCAATATTTCCTCAAGTGCAAAACCAACATACTCTAATTTGTTATGAAGATCTAATACAGAAGCAATGGATATCATTTTATTCATCTTTTCAGGTTTACCCCAATATTTTTTAATTTTTTCTTTCATTTTCCCTGCCATCTTACTCAAATTAGTATCATCACTAGCTAAACAAGCTTTCAAATGATTATCAAGCTCACATATATCCTCAAAATGATAATTAGAAGTGACATAATGTGAACCTGAAATTTTTTCGGTAAGCTCATGAAATCTTTCAAGAAACTTTATTACGTTTCTCACATTCACCCAATCATCACATACAAATGGACTTGCAACATTCCCATCCTCACAAACATGCGTACAAAGATGAGTAGAAAATCCATTATCAAAAAGATGAAGCTTGTCGAAGGCCTTCTCAAAGTTTTGCACCATTTCCAACATCAAGTAGGTGGAATTCCTCCGTACTTACTATCTCAACTAAAGTCCTCCTAACTAGTTCTTGATCAATTTTCCATAGCACCCCACCATTAATTTGTCCATCCTTTTGTAAACACAATTGTGTTTGAGTATTATCAACTTTTCGTGGTATTTTTGGACACTTCTTTAAATGAGTATTCAATGATGTTGTTCCGTTCAATCGTGAATTAGCTTTATAATCACGACCACAATGTTTACACTTTACTCTATCACCTCCATTATCATCTTTAAACTTTTCAAAATGATCCCAAGCAGTTGATCTACACTGTACAGATTTTTTTTTGGGCCTTGACTAGTTTCAACGAAATTTGTAGGTGAAGAAATAGGTTCGCTTTTAGATGAACCCACCCCGCTTACTCTGCTTTCAACTTCTGTCATTTATAGAAAATTAAAAAAAATAAAAATAAAAATACAAACTGGTATACGATATAAATCTTGCATGTCGCAACTCGCATAAAATCAAGTCGGCAGCCAACACAGAGGCAAAAGAACAAAAGAACAAAAGAACAAAAGAACAAAAGCAAAAACAGAGGCAAAAAAAAGTAAAAAATAAAGGATGCAACTGCCACTTCTTTTTGGCAAATGTTAAGTTGTTAACTCAGAGTCCTAAAAGTAAGATGCAAACACGCATATATACTATAAACAATAGCAGAAAAATCAAAAGTTTAAGGAAACCAACAGGAGAAGGAGGAGCTACACTAACGAGAAAAAATTGAAAAGGAACTCAGAAGGAGGTAACCACTAACCTGAAGAAAAAGGATGAGCTACGAGCGAAGAAAATAGGCGTCACAGGTTCACAAGTCACAGCAGTCGGCACAGTCGCATAGACGCAAACGCGAACGCCCCTATATGCTATAAACAATAGCAGAAAAATCAAAAATTTAACGAAATCAGCAGTAGAAGCGACGAGGGAAAACTGAAAAGGAACTCAGAAGAAGGAGCTAGAAGGTAACCACTAACCTGAGGAAGAAGGATGAGCGAGTTCAAGATTGGTTTAACCATTAAACCAATTTTTGTTTCCTCTCTGCATTCTTAGAGCAACGAACGAGGTAACCACTAAACTAATTTTTGTTTCCTCTCTGCATTCTCAGAGCGAAGAGCGGAGGAAGAAGGCGTCACAGTCGGAAGTCAGAACTCGGGCGTCGGCGGTGATAGGGGTGGACAATCGCACAGTCTCAACTCTCAACTCTCAACCCTAATTTCTAATTTCTGAGGAACTAAGACTAAGTACTGAGGTCAGTGAGGTGAGAACGGTCGAAGGATTAGGGAATATGGATTAATATTGTGTAAAATAGCGGTGGGCTTCAGATGGGTTTGATTAGGGATTAGTATTGGGTAAAGTAGGGGTGGGCTTCACATGGCTAAGGAAGGTCGAAGGATTGGGCTTCACCGAAGGATTAGGCTAAGTATTAGGTCGAAGGATTGGGCTTCAGCTGGTAAAAATTTTAGTTTTTCAATTTAACCGAAAATCAAACTGTTAAAATGAAAATCGAACCGAACATTGAACTTTCAAAAATTATAAACTACAAATCGACCGAAAAATTGAAAAACCGAAACTGAATAAATCAAAATTTTTGGTTCGGTCGATTTTTTTGGTTTGTTCGGTATTATGTTTACCCCTAGTACCGAGGAGCTTCAATCTTGGATCAGTTTGGTTATCTTAGATCAAGATAATCTGGCTAAAGAGCTGAAAATGGCCAAGTTAGAAGCTGTCGTGATCAAAGACGAAACTGATGAAATGGTGGCTCAATATAAAGCCGATGCTGAAGCTGCTCAAGACCAATCAAGGAATATGGTTGACCATATGAGGTGGCAATCTCGCAGGCTTGTCCTTGAGGAAATTCATGCTCGAGGCTTTGATTTGTCGGCGGAGATCGAAGATGCCAAGGTAGCTGAAGCCGAGGCCAGAAAAATAACCTTTCCAGAGGAGAATGATTCCGAGGATTCAGTCAGGTCTGAAGAATAAGAAGACCTCAGAAGTCCTGATGTCGAGGCGGGATCCAGTCGAGACCAAGTCGCTCCTGATCGAGTTTTATCTCTTTCCATGTTTAATATTGTGTATCACGATTGTTCGATTTCTGTAAAAGGGATTTTTGATATATATGAAAGGTATTCTTTTCACAACTTTCGAATTTTCTCTTTGATTTTTTATTTGGATTTGCAAAGGTCGAAATGCCTTAGCCCTCGAGCACTATTAGCTCGAAGTGGCCTTAGCCTTTTGATTCGGCCATTGCCAAATAAGCGATCTGCCCTCGAGTACATTATCTTGAAGTGGCCTTAGCCTTTTGATTCGGGCATTTTCAAATAAGTGATGTGCCCTCGAGTACCATTAACTCGGAGTGATCTTAGCCTTTTAATTAGGGCGTAGGCCAAATAAGCTTCGTGCCCCGGGTTTCGTTAACCGGTAATGGCGTTAACCTTTTAATTCGGGCGTAGCCAAATAAGTTTTATACCCTGGGGTTTCGTTAACCTAGTATGAACTTAGCCTTTTAATTCGGGCGTAAACAAATAAATTTTGTACTCTCGGGTTTCTTTAACTCGGTATAGCTTTAGCCTTTTAATTAGGACGCAACCAAATAAGCTTTATACCTTCGAGTTTCAAATTTTTGAAAATTTCAAATTTTAACTTCAAGTGAAGTTTAATATTTTCATTTCGAAAAAAGTAAAAATTCTTCTAGTAAAAAATTTAAAATGGCCAAACGGACCCTTAATACAACTTTTAATATCATGTGGAATTTTTTTTTATTTTAAAAAATAACATATACATGCACAGCTATAGCCATTTAATGAGATTTAGAGTGAGTCCTCAGATTGAATTTATGTATTGTTCATTTAAACTTCATATTCCAAGAAATGCCTGTAATAAATGAATTAGTTTAGTAAACTGTCACATAAATGTTAGAGCTGAGAAGTGGAGGACGGCTACATTCTTGCATGAGGAGTACGTGGCGCATGGGTTTGTACGCAGTACAGTTGATGGCATGGAAGTGCTAGCTATAAGAGGACAAAATCAATTATATGAAGAAGGAGAGGGCAGTCCAGGTTGGTAGAAAGTTAATTCATTTTTTAGTATTAATAACAACATAATTGATCATATTAACCTTCATTATTCGTTAGAAATATAATAAATTACTCCTACACTTTTTATTTCAAAAATAATTTTAAAAAAAAATTAATTCTTTCTTGATATTTAAATAAATCAAATATTATAGACTATAAAATCATTTAATATAGACCGAAGAGAATAGTGAAATAATAATATAAAGATTGTTCTATGATGAGAATAATAATTTTATACGTTGTGATACAACAATAACAACAACATATTCAATATTATATTCTGAATAATAATTTATTAAAGCTCTCTTCAATATGTGTTTGTATGCTATCACTAAATCTAGTACTAACAATTATAGCATTTGCTTTCTAATGAATGCATATTAATATAAATATCGGTTGAACCAGAAAATATATATTGTTATTATTTCACACTAGTGGAAAAACGTATGTACCCCACGTATGTTTTGGATCTTAGCTACATTAATCAGGTTGCATTTACTACTTAGATTGCATCTGCTTACTTAAAGAACGACCTTATAAGTAAGTTGCTTTGAAAAATAAAATACAGTCACATTAATTAATGTTTTAGCTGAATCACTTGGAATATTTGGGAATGTGGAGAAGTTGAGTGCCTACACCATTGCATGTAGGAGTGAGAGATTTGTTGCTATCAGTCTTCATATATATGCACATTAAAATGGATGTCGCTACTCTGCAGATTGAAAAGGGAGTGGCAGTAGAGCCAGCCTTTTCATGTTGATCTTCATTTGTTTTGATACAGAGGGCACTGCCACCATACGGCAAAATTAACCCCAAAAGAATGAAGAAATTAGAAATACATAATCCAAACGAAGATTGCATCTGCGAACAAAATATCTGCTACTGCAACATCGCAGGTGCGAGCCATCAACTGTACCTGCGCAAGATCGCGCTCATGCGCTCCATCCCTTCGCACTTACGCCTCCGCACCATGCGCCCCAAATCGGCTCTCACCTCGCTTTTGCGACTCCTTTGTCGTTTCTGTGACCATCGCACTTGCGCGAAATAAGTTGCAGGTGTGATCACACCAGATCCTGCCACCAGCAGCCTTAGCCAAAATTTATCCAAACGATTTGAACCTCGTCTGAAACTCTTCCGAACCATTCGGGACCCTGTTCGAATGTGTCAACTAGTCCAATAACATAACCCAAATAATATATATATATGTATATGTATGTATGTATGTATATATATATGTATGTATGTATGTGTGTGTGTGTATGTGTGTATGTCTTATTATAAAAGCATAAATACAATATCGGTTTACAAAAATAATCTTATAATATTAAGCATAATAACTCATAATAAAAAGACATAGCCGAAATTCTAGATATTAGCCTTATAATCTTATTAGTTGAAAGATATAATACTACACATTTGGAATCCTACGTAATTACCTTTAGGAATCCTAGTGATATAATTACTCTCGGGCTGTCTAATTCATATAAAATTGAACAAGTAAATATCCTTAGTCATGTAATCCTATTACTTTTAGGATATACTTCTTAAAAATTTCTATTACTAATTTAATTTGAAAGCGTATTCTAATGTCATATTAATAATTTAATTTAAGAATATATCATCTTATCTAAATTCATTTAGAAAAATAAGAGCCTATATTATTATAAAATTATAAATAAAATACTAATATAAATAACCCTAAAATATTATACGGAAGAACTCATAGGGAAAGGACATAACTGCAATAACCTATTTTTTGGACGATAATACCTTCTATGCTAATTTTTAATATTTAAAATTTAAAAGTAATAGAATTTTGTCTATTAAATTCTCATTAAAAATATGTAGGAAGGTTTAATAAAATCAATTTCATAAGAATCCTTCGTATTAGCAATATATTACCACTACATAATGTTCAATACAAAGAAAAAATAAATTAATATTAAATGGACTGCATAAAAGAGTTAGAAATTAAGAAAAAAAGTACCCCCACGATAATATGTTTTTATTTTATATTTAAACTATTTTTTATTTAAATAATATTTTTTAATTAATTTTTCGTGTAATATTAAAAATATCTAGTTATTAAACATAACTAATAAAATATTTAAGAATATAAATGTGTAAAAAAGAGAAAAAAATGATTGGTAAGAGTCAACACTACTAATGATTCTACAAACGTAAATATCTAAAAGTGAAATGTCATTTCAATCTTTTATTCTTTTAAAATAAAATTTATGGTGGATAAAATTATAATTAAGATTAAATATTTAAAACAAGAGATGAACTAATATTAAGATCTTAATTAATATAGAATAAATAATTTTGTATGTTAAAACCAAATAAGTTATACGACATACTACACCTTATGAATCTTACATGATTATCTTTAGGAATTCTATTAATATAATTACTTTCGTGCTATCTAATTCATATAAACTAAACAAGTAAATATCTTTAGTCATGTAATTCTATTACTTTCAGGAAATACTTCTTAAAAATTCCTATTATTAATTTAATTTGAAAACGTGTGATGTTGTATTAATAATTTAAATGTATTATATTATCCAAATTCATTTACAAAAAGGAGAGCTTGTATTATATAAAAGCATAAATACAATATTAATATATCAAGATAGCCCTAAATTATTAAACGAAAGAACTCATAGGAAGAGGACATAACTGCAATAACATATTCTTTAGACTTCAATAGCTTCTATGATTATTTTTAATATTTAAGATTTTAAAATTATGAATTTATTAAATTCTGATTAAAAATATGTTGGAAGATTTAATAAATCAATTCCATGAGAACCCTCTACATTGGCAATACACTATCACTCCATAATATCCAATACCAAAAAAAAAATTACATGGACTGCATAAAGAGTTGAAATATAGAAAAAAATACCCCCCTCCGATTTATATTATATTTGAACTATTTTTCTACTAAAATAATATTTTTTAAATCAATTTTTCATGTAATACTGAAAAATACTCAATTATTAAACAACAACTAAGAAAATATTTAAGAATATCAATGTGTGAGAAAGAGAAAAAAATTGTTGGTAATAGTCAACACCACTAATGATTTTATAAACATAAAGATCTAAAAGTGAAATGTCATATTAATCTTTTACACTTTGAAAAAAAGATTTATGATGGATAAAATTATAATTAAGATTAAATATTCAAAACACGAGATGAACTAATATTAAGATCTGACTCAACATAGGATAAATAATTTTTTATGTTAAAACCAAATAATTAAATCTTTTAATTAATTATGTAGCAAGAGAATCCAATTCAATTATTTTTTTAAATTCATCATATGCGTAAAATTCTTATTCAAATTAAAAAAAATCTTAGATTACATAAATTTATTTCATAAAAAGAGCGTTAGAACATAAAGTAAGAATATTAGTATATTATTAAGAATCAAAATGCCATACAAGTGTCTGAGGAAGCACAATCAAAGCTAAATCCAAAATAAGAACAAGATTTCACGATTATATTATAAAGAGTTGACTCTGCTATAATGGGATTATTCTTTGTATATGCCTCCGGTGAATCGAAGTAATATTTCTATGTCATACATTACTTGTAAATATCATATCAAGAGGCATAACACTATTACCAATGTACCAACAATAGTTTTATTACGAGGCCACCCACTTTAGATTTGATATAACCTCTTCAAATAACTTAACAACCATCATAAATATATCAAAGCAGAGCAATAGTGCTAAATTTATAAGGAAAGCAAAATTGATAATATGGGATGAAACACTTATGACTAAATGTCAAATGATCGAAATAATTGCCGAAGTTCTTGAGATAAATTGGATATTAATGAACTGTTTGGTGGAAAATTAATGGTTTGGGATGTGATTTATGTCAAGTACTACCAGTAGTTCCAAAATCGACAAAAGTAGAGACTGTAAAAGTTAACTTGTCAAAGTTATACTTCTGACCTCAAATGAAAAAGATTCAACTGACAAGAAATATATAATAAAAACATGTCCAATATTCAGTATCTTCTTGCTTCATATCAGACACGAAGAGGAGCATCCAATAAAAGATGAATTTGGTTCTTCCTAAACACTTGATTATCAATCCCAATGGTAATAGTAGTGCATTTAATAAGAGAAATATTTTTATCATTACATTAAAATGTAATTTGTGCAAATCACATGATAGAACTAAAAAAATATCTTAACTAGCAGAAATGAATATGTTGATCAACTAAATAAAAGGTTGATTGTAAATTTAAAGTAAAAATAAAATATTTTTCTATTTTTGACTCAACAGAAAATGATACAAATAATTACTAACAAGAAGAATATTTAAATTCTTTAATACCAAATTGCCTTCTACCATACATGCTTGTTGTCAAGTTTATTATGTCAGTGTCACCGTTTATATAATAGACTAAGTTAAAGTTGATCTCCATTGTATATAAGTTGCTTTTGAAGAAAAAATATGCTCGTCATGCTACTGAAAAACTTAGATACGCTGAATAGCTTATGTAATAGCACACATATGGTATATAGAAGTTTTGACAATAACGTCATATATGCAAAAATTAAGATAATGGTCAATGTGATTCTAAGTATTTTCTTATCCATGAATTCAACTTTCGTCTTCCGAAACTAAGGAATATTCTTTTAAACTTGTGCAAAAATAATTTTTAGTATGTTTATGCTTTGCAAATATAATAAATATAGCACAAGGACAAACATCATAAATATTGGACTATATTTACCGCAATATATTTTCTTGCACAAACAACTGTATATTGTACTTTCAAGAGAGATATCGAGATCGACAACAAGAGTTCTGGTTAAAGCAGAGCAACCAAAGCATTAGGAGAAAACATACACAAAAAAGATATTGTCCCCAAAGAAGTGTTCGTTAAGATACCA
Organism: Nicotiana obtusifolia; assembly: GCA_002018475.1. Taxonomy (NCBI): domain Eukaryota; kingdom Viridiplantae; phylum Streptophyta; class Magnoliopsida; order Solanales; family Solanaceae; genus Nicotiana; species Nicotiana obtusifolia. Next base: position 46,667 of record MCJB01019127.1, on the reverse strand, counting down.
TCACATTAAATACTTTTAAATTATAATATATAATTATCCAACTAACATGACAAAATTGATCATTTGTATAAGTTTAGATAATGTCCTTTTATTTTAAATTCATGTATTATGCTAATATAATAATAATTTTCGGCATTTAAACGATTGTTGTATTATTATACATAAAATTTCTCTATTTTATTGTTCCTTCATATAAATAAATATGTAAGTCATCACATACCATTATTAACGTACAACATACGTTCATAAATACTAGTACACACACACACACACACACACACACACACATATATATATATATATATATATATCATTGTAAAATTCAAATTGTAAATCCGCCTCTTAGTATGTGGTTAGTGCTAAAAGTGAAGGAACAAACATATAATTTACGGGACAAGATGGGGTTACTAAAATGGTCAGTACTTCGAGTCATCAAAGGAGTATAGTTCCAATAAAGGGGATCAAAGGAGAATTAAAAGGGAGAAAAATTAAAAAAAATAAAAATAAAAAATACATATAATTCACGGTAAAGGAATCTCTAGGCGGTGTATATTCCATTTATTTCAACGTGAAAAGATACACCTTAATTTAATTCAAGACACACGAAGTAAATTCTATTTTACAAACTCAGATACTTGGGACCAGTTCTGCCTTTTCTTATTTGTTTCGAGGGAAATAATTTCGTTCTCAACGATGTATTTTGTCGTTTAAGATAATTACTTTCAAACACTTCGCCGACGTGTTATGCAGTTTTGTTCCCTATAAATGAGTCCTTTTATCCCCTGTAACAAAACGGACACAAAAAAGTAACAATCTGAAGTTTATTTTCCCAGGTTCGTCCTCTTTTTTTTCTCCTATGATCAGGCAAGGGATTGACATTTAACAAATTAGTAAATGTTTCTTTTCGTTAAAGTCTTTAGTTATCATAAAACTTAGTTTGTATATGATTCACCTATGAAATATATTTGTTGCTTTTTTTTTTGGTTATGTTTAGTAATTTTTATAGAAGATGTGTCCTCTATTAAGATGATACTTTTACTTATGTTGTTGCTACAATGGATGTAATTCCACTATTTAAAATAAAGTTGCATTCGCTTTTTGTATATCATAGGAATATGATTCCCTGTAAATGGAAAATTACTTGTGAAATTATGATACTTCGCTTCTAATACGAAAATTAAACCGAAAAAGATAAAGTGATCTCGTTTTAATATTATTATTATTATTATTATTATTATTTATTATTATTTTCAATATTTTATTATTCCAATACTATATATGCTTAAAATCTCTTTTTATTTTTTAATTAGAAATAAACTTATTATTCTATAGGTAAGTCAATAATATAACACTAAATGAGAAAAATTATAATATTAAAAGCTTCAAAAAAATATAAAGAAGATAAACGTCGATAATTTAAAGGGTAAAATAGATATTTGACAATCCAAAGTTTGAGAAATCTAGTTGAGTGACCTTATGAGTGCAATAAGCATAGTTAAGTGACTTTGCTGTAACAAATAAAAGAAAAATGACTTTAGCAGGTAATTTCAGATAGTTGAGTAACCATTTTAATAATGGACTCCGCTTTTGCTTGATCTCGGCCCAATAGCTCTTCTTAATCCAATAGCTATTTGTGTGACATTGGTCTGGGGCTTATTCATAACAGTGTCTATATATACCGGCTGTTTTTATGTTTATATCTTCAGTTTTCCTTTTTGTTTTGGTTAGATTCATTGACAAGAAAAGGAGAAAATGGCGGACCTCATCTCTAGCTGGTCTAATAAAGGCGAGTCACTTCCTCAAAGTTTTGTCTTACCAATGCATGAAAGGCCAGTTGATCCAGTTCCAATTGTTAAGGAAATTCCAGTCATTGATTTGGGAAAAGCTAAGGGCGAAGAACGAGCTGTTGTCGTTCAACAACTTCTGAAAGCTTGTGAAGAATATGGTTTTTTCCAGGTCCATTATTTGTGCAATTCTAAGACAGGAAATATAACTACATTACATTTGCAATCATACTCTTCTTTTAAAGATTATCCAAATTTTAATAAAAGGCCTTATACTTTCTCAACTGAAACAATACCATGCATGGTAAAACAGGTAATCAATCATGGAATACCAGAAAATCTAATGGACGAGGCGATGAAAGTGTACCAGGAATTCTTCAGTTTGCCGGTGGAAGAGAAAGCGAATTACGCAAAAGAGGCAGCAAATGCAGCAAGAGGTGCAGCAACACTATATAGTAGTAGTGCTCGGCATTATGAAACAGAAGAGCATAAATACTGGAGGGATGTTCTCGAGCACACCTGCAACATTGACGGGGAAGATAAAAGCATTTGGCCTGATAAACCTCCAAGATATAGGTACCTAATTCTGTTCCTCAAATTTTTATTTTTTATTTTTTTTATTTCACCTTATGTATTATATCTTGGTAATTATTAAGTTTTAAATCCGGAAGAAATTATTGGGGATTATATATTTTTATTTAGCAACTTATAGATGGGTTTTATGTAATTTACAACCAATAGTGTCAAGAGAAATGTTTTAAGACATGATTGAAATAATCGGGCTTTTAAGACATTTTTATCGGTCGACAAAAAATAACTACATCTATTCAAAATAGCTTCTCTATCTTCACAAGAGTAGGGATCTTCACAAGAGAGGGGTAAGGTCTGAGTAGACACTACCCTTTCCAGAACCCACTATGTGAGATTACACTGGATATGTTGTTGCTGGCCAACAATAATTACAACCGCTGGTCAAATATACAAAAATATACACTAATTATGTATAACATATGTATATTATCCATTAATATACAAAAAAGATATATTTTTCGATTATTATTTTGAGAACAACTATACTATGTAAAAACTACTCGAAGTATAAAAGGACATTTCTTCAGTTTGTTTTCTTCCCCTGTCTTTTCATGTCTATGTAAAATATGAGAATGAAATTTCAGGGAGGTTATTGGTTTATATTCTGCTGAAGTGAGAAAGCTGAGCAAGATTATCTTGGGTCTGGTAAGTGAAGGATTAGGGTTGGAGGCAGGGTATTTTGACAAAGATCTTGGGCAGAGAATGCTTGCCAATCTTTACCCAGTGTGCCCAGATCCAAGTTTAACATTGGGAGTTGGTGGGCATTGTGATCCTAATCTCATAACCATAATCCAACAAGACGCCTTTGGCCTTCAACTATTGAAGGATGAGAAATGGATTGGCATAGAACCTCTACTCTATGCACTTGTTGTCAATTCTGGTTTAGCTCTGACGGTAATGTTCCTTAAACATTACTAGCTAATTTCTAATAGTTGAATGATCATTTGAGTAATGAACTTGTCGTATAAATGCAGGTGATTAGCAACGGGAAGCTAGGAAGTGTAGCACATAGAGTGGTGACCAACACAACTAAAGCACGGACATCTATTTGTACTTTCATTTGTCCAGAAGAGGTCGTTGAGCCTGCAAAATCACTTGTTAATCCGTGCAATCCACCATTGTACAAATCCTTCAAATGGCGTACTGAATTTATGCCCCATTACCTCAGCAAGAAATCAGTGTATTACGCAGCGTTGGAGCCTTTTAAGATCGATGCTTAAGCATTAATAATAGTATGTGTGACGGATCAGTGTTGCTGCTACCACTTTTTCTGTTTTCTCAAATAAGAGGCTGTGAGTTTAGAAGTCATATATAGAAGCAATGTGAACCATTTTAGTGAATGGGTATTAGTTAATCCATTTGGTGCTTCTTAAATGTACTTTGTTAACGTTTGTCTTGAAAATTTTCGTTTCTGTTTCTATCTATTAGGAATGTACTATCTCCTGTCCATAAATAATGGTTCAATCTTGATGAGTACTGTTAGAATTTTCCTTTTACGTGTGTGGCTAAATAAAGTAAGCTTGTCATTAATATTTAACTAAA
>MCJB01019127.1:0-36919 GCA_002018475.1 Nicotiana obtusifolia | reverse complement strand
AATCCCGATCCGCCATGACGCACCCGACCGGAAGGTATACCTGGGCTCGGGTTTGAACTCCGAGCTCAGGACCAAACTGCTTTCTTTTCTTTTAGCTAATGAAAGCTCTTTTTCTTGGTCCCATTTGGATATGACAGGCATACCACCGGAGATTGCGACACATAAGCTGAGTGTCGACCCAAAATTTCGGCCGGTCAAGCAGAAAATGAGGCCTCAGCCCGAAGTCAAGCAGGTCTTCATTCAGGAAGAGGTAACCAAGCTTTTGAATATAGGGTCCATTCGGGAGGTAAAATACCCCGAATGGTTAGCTAACGTAGTTGTAGTTCCAAAAAAGGGGAACAAGCTTAGAATGTGTATAGATTATAAGGACTTAAATAGAGCCTGCCCTAAAGATTCTTTCCCACTGCCCAACATCGATCGTATGATCGATGCTACTGCTGGCCACGAGACTCTAAGTTTTCTTGACGCCTATTCTGGATATAACCAGATACAAATGGATAAGGACGATCAAGAAAAAACGTCCTTCGTCACTAAATATGGCACTTACTGCTATAATGTGATGCCATTCGGGCTTAAGAATGCGGGGGCTACATATCAGCGCCTGGTAAATAAAATGTTCGAAAACCAACTAGGTAAAACCATGGAGGTTTATATTGATGACATGTTGGTTAAGTCCCAGCGAGCAGAGGACCATCTTAGTCATTTGCAGGAAATATTCGACATTTTGAAGAAATACAATATGAAGTTGAACCCGAAAAAATGCGCGTTCGGGGTAGGTTCCGGGAAATTTCTCGGGTTCATGGTCTCGAACAGAGGAATAGAGATCAACCCGGACAAGATCAAAGCTATCGAAGATATAAAAGTCGTCGACAACGTCAAGGCCGTACAAAAACTCATAGGCCGGATCGCAGCACTTGGCCGCTTCATATCCCGGTAGTCAGACAGAAGCCACCAGTTCTTCAATTTGCAAAAGAAGAAGAACGAGTTTTCATGGGGACCGGAATGCCAACACGCTTTAGAGGAACTTAAAGGTATCTTTCTAGCCCACCTCTATTACATACGCCAAAAATGGGCGAGCTATTATACCTTTATCTCGCTGTATCAGAGATAGCGGTGAGCGGAGTCTTAGTTCGAGAAGAACAGGGTACCCAGTTCCCCATATATTATGTTAGTAGAACATTAGGGGAAGCTGAAACCAGGTACCCGCACTTAGAGAAGCTAGCACTAGCCTTATTAAGTGCTTCTAGGAAATTAAAACCGTATGTCCAAAGTCATCTGATATGCGTAGTGACAACTTACCCACTTAGAAATGTCATGCATAAGCCCGAGCTATCGGGCCGATTGGCCAAATGGGCCATCGAGATCAGCGAGTACGATATCCAATATCGACCTCGAACCTCGATAAAATCTCAAGTACTAGCTGATTTTATCGCCGACTTCACACCGTCGCTTATTCCCCAAGTCGAAAACGAACTCATGACTAAATCGGGGACTCCTTCGGGAGTGTGGACTCTGTTCACAGACGGAGCCTCGAACTCGAAAGGGTCGGGTTTAGGTATCGTACTAAAACCTCCGACCGGAAATACGATTAGACAGTCCATCAAAACCATAAAATTGACTAACAATGAAGCCGAGTATGAGGCTATGATTGTAGGTCTGGAACTAGCCAAGAACCTTGGGGCAGAAATAATTGAAGCCAAGTGCGACTCTCTCCTTGTGGTCAACCAAGTAAATAGGACATTCGAAGTCAGGGAGGGCCGTATGCAAAGGTATGTGGATAAACTTCAAGTCACTTTGCACAGATTCAAGGAATGGACCCTGCAACATATTCCCCGGGAACAAAACAGCGAGGCCGACGCTCTCGCGAACCTAGGTTCGACGGTCGATGATGAAGAGATCGACTCCGAAAAAGTCGTACAGTTGATGAGATCGGTGGTGGAAGAAGGACATGCCGAGGTCAACTCGACAAGTTTGACGTGGGATTGGAGGAACAAGTACATAGAATACCTCAGCTCAGGCAAAGTCCCGCACAACCCCAAAGAATCGAGGGCATTGCGTACAAAGGCGGCCCGATTTTGCTTGGCCAGCGATGGAACTCTTTACAGAAGAACCTTTGGAGGACCCTTAGCCATATGTCTCGGCCCCGGGGATACCGAGTATATCCTGAAAGAGATACATGAAGGAGTTTGTGGCAATCATTCGGGCTCCGAATCATTAGTTCGGAAGGTAATCCAGGCTGGCTATTACTGGGTCGATATGGAGAAGGACGCAAAGGAGTTCGTGCGCAAGTGCGGCAGGTGTCAAAGACACGCACCGATCATCCACCAGCCGGCTGAAACACTGCATTCAGTTTTGTCGCCATGGCCATTTATGAAGTGGGGAATGGATATAGTAGGTCCACTCCCTCGAGCACCAGGTAAGGCTCAATTCATCCTCTTTATGACTGACTATTTTTCTAAGTGGGTGGAAGCACAGGCTTACGAGAAGGTCAGAGAAAAAGAGGTGATCGACTTCATATGGGACCACATCATCTGCCGATTTGGGATGCCCTCCGAGATCGTATGCGACAATGGAAAGCAGTTCGTTGGCAGCAAGATAACCAAATTCTTTGAAGACAATAAAATCTAAAGAATATTGTCGACTCCTTACCATCCCAGTGGCAACGGTCAGGCGGAATCAACCAACAAAACTATACTTCAAAATTTGAAGAAAAGGTTAATCGACGCTAAAGGGAGATGGAGCGAAATGTTGCCCGAAATCTTATGGGCATATCAGACAACTGAAAAAACCAGTACCGGAGCCACTCCATTCTTTTTAGTCTACGGCGCCGAAGCTTTGATACCGGTCGAGGTAGGCGAACCAAGCGTCAGATTCCAATACGCGACCGAAGAGTCCAACCAAGAGGCTATGAATATTAGCCTAGAACTCTTAGATGAAAGAAGAGAGGCTACTTTAGTTCGAATGGCAGCTCAGAAGCAGAGAATCGAAAGGTACTATAATCAAAGAGCTCGACTTCGACACTTCAATGCAGGGGACTTGGTGCTCAGAAGGATCACCCCCAATACTCGAGACCCTAACGAAGGGAAATTGGGGCCGAATTGGGAAGGTCCCTACACTATACTGAAGATCACCGGAAAAGGATCCTACAAGCTAGGGACTTTGGATGGTAAAGAGCTGCCAAACAACTGGAATGTGAGCCATTTGAAGAGATACTACTGCTAAGGTATCTTACTCTGCCCTTTTTACTTTCTTTTCACTTTGTTTATCGATACCAACCTGTGCAGGACGAATCAATATCAGACAAGTAATCACCAAACATTAAGGCTGAAAGCACGCGCTGCACTCTTTTTCCCTTCGACCGGTTTTGTCCCAATTTGGGTTTTTCGGCAAGGTTTTTAATGAGGCAGCTGTATGTCGTGCTACCATATTAAATTTTAGCTACATTCGTTTGTTCACTTCAATTTCGAGGGGCCAAAATAAAGATCGCTAGGAATCGATGTAAGGGTCAAACAGCCAGAAGAGCCGTACCCGAATAGAACGATCTGATTCGCCTCCGACCAATGAAGATGTACAATTACACAAATATTAACAAGGTCATTTGATGCCTATATTGTGTTATCAAGTCTAAGGGCTTTTCTTATTATCTTGCAATAATCGATATTAGAGAAAGATGTGCATCGAGACCGAGGGGAATAAGACCTAACAAGGCAAACCCCGAAACCGGTAAACCAGGCTAAGGCTTTTTCAAAACTAGCAAAACACAAAGGGAATTAAGACCAATATGGGAAATCCCGATTTACGGCCAAGGCCGAATCAAATCGAAAACTCTTATTCGGTCAAACTGATTTACGGCTAAGGCCGGATCAACTTAAAAACTCTTATTCGATCGAAGCTTGAAAGAGCAGGACTTCGAGTCAAAATTAAGATCAAACTTATTTGACAAGGGTCCAAAAATTTTGCTAAGGCATGACCCCGATCCCTATAAGTTTAATGGTTGAAAACGCAGCAAACGATAACTTGATTAAATCGCTATGAACGAGGCCAAGGCCGAGCTGGTTATCGCTTTGAACAGGGCTAAGGCCCAATCAATTATTAATGTGTTTTGAATTTATTTCAGGGTTAAAGCCGGGCTAATTATTACTTAGTCGGTCGCGGTTTGTGATCCTAGCTAAGGCAGGATATTTTGACACATAAGAATCAAAGAACAAAGAACAAACTTAAGATATATTTCATAAGGATCATCATACAAAGTGGGATTGTTACATCATTCGGATAGTAGAAAAATATCAATCTGAGCCGTGTTCGAATTCTTCAGGAAACATTTTCCTTCTCATTTCTTCCTCGACTTTCGATGCCTCTTCGACATCGGAGGACAAATCGAAGCCACGAGCCTGAAGCTCCTCGAGAACGGTAAGGCGAGTTTGGCATTGAGTATATTCGGTCAGCGCCTTTGATTGCTCGTGAGATACTTCAGCATCAGCTCTATACTGAGCTATTAAACTATCGACCTTGGCCTTGGTAGCAACGATTTCTAGCTTTACTTCCTGAAGTCGGTTGGCCAGGGCCACCCGTTCTAGGTTGGACGATTCAGCTTGGAGCCGATGGTATTCATTATCCTTAGTCAGGGCTCCGATTGTTTCCTGAGCTGCCGAGACTTATCCTTGGAGAGTCATTGTCTCTGCAGTTAGAAGCTCGGTTTTGACTCTCCAACTGCTCGCTTCGGCTTTTGCCCCACTCAGCTCAGATCGAAGCTGATCCAACCAGCTGTCCATTTGTCCCAACCGATCAACACAAGAGGCACGTTCTTTCCTCACGGAGTTCAGATCGGCTCGGAGATTCGCCTGTTCATTTTCAAGCCGCTGGCGTCGTTCCTACTCTTGTGCCATTCCTTCTTTGATGCGTAGGAACACTTCGTGATTAAGCACCGAAGACTGTGGAAAATTCAAATAGAAGACTTTCAGTATGGGAGTGTGAACCAAAATGTAGAATATAATCTAAGGATAACAGAAAAACTTACTTTGTTCATTGCTTGCTGAGACTCGTTAAACAAGCAAGCCCAGTCCACGGCGTTCATAGCAGCTCGCTCCTCTTCGATTACCAAGCCGTGGAGGTAGCTTGCTATGCCTACCGGAGGGCCTAATGCTCGGGCGTCCTCGGGGATAGCAAGGGTTATCACCCGACTCCTATATGGGTTCAAGCTCGGTGCGGGGAACTTATTTACTATCATAATACCAGCCGACGTTCCACTTGTTTCGGCTGGGGGACTCCTTCTGGGATTTCAAGGCCGTAAGTATCGGCCGATGGCACCCCGTCAAAGAATTCCTCGAAGATCCCTGCTGTGGCCGGCACCTTGCCCTGCATGTGAGTCCCAGCATCTCGGATTGTCTCCGAGAAGGAAGGAGAATGTGTCATCTCGGGAATGTCAGAAGATCTTTGTGCCGCCTCCTGCACATTGGCCCGATCTTCGGCCCTTGCTCCCTTTTCAATATTGGCTCCTGGGGAGGCACCGATTTCCTCCACAATAGGCTCGGGGACTTCTCGAGGGGTTCTACCAAGTTCAGGACTCTTCGCCCCTTCGGAGTCACCAATCAGTTCAATAGCGGCATCAGAGGCTGTGATTTTGCGAGCGGCCATCTTCCTCCTACTTTTCTTCTTTTCGGGCTCAGCATGGTCAGGAGCCCTTGTTCTTTTCTTTCCTCCTTCCTTCTCCGACGCGGGAAGGGGACGAGGAACTGTCCCACTGGTAACCCCCGACCTCAACTCGGCATCCTTCGAGAGACCTACAAAGCATAAATTTCAGAGTGTTAAGTGTTGGCCCCGATTGTTTTGAGAAAGAAGAATGTAGATGAAGCTTACCGTGGTTCTTGGCCTCCCAAAGACCTTTCGATATTTCCCTCTAGGCCCGCTCGGAATATGACCTCTGGGCCACTATTTTCCTGACCCAGTCCATCAGGTCATCGATCACGGCCGATGACTGGGAAACGGCTGCACATGACGATATATCAGTTGTACGTTGAAAGACAGTAATGAAAAAGGTTAAATAGAGAAGCACTTACTTTTCATGTTCCACTTCTCGGGGAACGGCATACTATCAGCAGGGATCAGATCAGAAGTCTTAATTCGAACATATCGGCTCATCCAGCCCCGATCCCTGTCTTCGTCTATGCTCGAGAACGGGGCCTTACTAGCCCGGCGAGCTAGTTTGATCAGTCCCCCTCGGAACATTCGGGGACTGTATAATCTAAGCAGATGGTCGAGGGTGAAAGGATGTCCCCCCTCGACCTTATCAATGAAAAAACGAAAAAGATAGACTATACGCCACATGGAAGGGTGGACTTGAGCTAAAGTAACCTGATATCTCCTACAAAATTCGACAATCAGAGGGTCTATGGGTCCTAATGTGAACGGGTATGTATATACTAAAGGTACCCCTCCACGTGTGTAGTAATGGCCTCATTAGGGGAAGGTATGACTATATCCTTGTCAGTCCAATGGCACTCAGCCTTCACCCTGTCAAGATGTTTTGGGGTGATTGAACTAATATAATCCGAAACCGGTTCACCTCGACCGGGTACCGGAGATGCCTTCTCGACCTTAAAGGCAGAGCCTATGTAGCATCCCACTGGAATAAAGGCCTTCAACGGAGGCTCCATAGAGGGCTCCTCAGTGCGGATGGGCTCAGCAGCCTCTTCAACAGGCTGAGCAGGAGAAGTTTGTCTTAAAGGAACTGACTTGGAAGTTTTGGCCATTGAAGTAGCAAGAAGCAAGAGAGATTAGAAGGTTTTCGACGAAGAATACTAAAAGTTTTCTGCTCAAGAAGATCGAAAGAGAAAGAGTGATTAATTGCGTGAAGACAAACAGACTGATCCAAAGGGGGAGGAAGTATTTATACTTTCCCATAAAGCGGCGACACGAAGCACGACATGAGCGGCATTAAATGCACGCATTTAATGCAATAAAAAGGTACAAGGTTCTGCAAAAGGCAGGTAATGATTTCCTGTATCGACGGTTGTGTACATCACTACGCTACCGTCATACATAGGATCTTTTTGGGGATAAGCAATTTTGATAGCTGTGCTTCTGCGACACGTTTAGTGGGAATATCGATCGCTTAGCCAAGAAGTTCGAAGGTTGATAACTCATATCGTTTTTTGTCCTTACTCTCCAATAAACGAGGGGACTATCTGTATTGGGTCGGGTACAATCGAGTGAAGTCGGGTCCGGGTATAATGTCAGGCTGCCCCGGTCCGAAATTAACAAGTCGGACACATAGGCTGGAGCAACCGAAACGGGACAACCGATATGGTCGGCCAGGAAATGCCTCGTGACAAAGGACCGACTCCGGACCGTATGTCTCGCCAATCCCGGATATCTCGCCAGGAGCAATTATGTCAACCGTTATAGCCGTTATACCTTCATCTTAGGATATTCAATCTCGTAATTAATGGGATTTGCGTTGTAATCAGTCTTTTACTTTATTTAGGACTCTTTCATTTACCTATAAGAAGGGCATTTGCCCCCCATTGTAACACACGATATATTTCAGAGAGAAAACAATATATTTCTACTGTTATTCGTTACTATCACCACTGTTCATCAAAATATTTCCCTATTTCTTATAATTCATCATCAGCTATTGGATACTTATGGTTTGACTGTTCTCTTTTGCTTATTATACTTTAATCTTCTACGTTATATTTTTATATTGTATCAAATTGATTCACGGATCCTTAGCACTACGAACAAATTCAATTGTTATCCGGATTTAAGGGTAAACATATTCTTAAATTTAAGATAATTATTAATTAATTATTGAATATACCATTAGTGAGAGTAAATCAATATTTTGATTTTATATGTTGATATATATTACTTGATGCTGATGCTTAGTGATTTTGCATGACATTTTTTCTTTCAAAGAATTTTAGGATGAAAGCTATAATGAGACTTTTTTTTTGTCTGACTTGAATGAAATATTTTATAATAGTTTACAGTAATTAATCGATTGTCTCAAAAAATCTATCTCAAAAGTTCTAAAAATGTTGCATATAAATGAGCATTCACCAATAATTTATCACTAAAAGTTGCAACATGCACTACTGTATATACATCAACAACTCAGTAAAATCTCACAAGTAAAATCTGAAGATACTCAGACAGTATGATACATAAATGGAGCAAATGAGATCTGATATAATGAACGCTTATCGAATACTCTGATCTAGATTTTATCAAAAAGTTTGACAGTTGAAAAGAAAAACCACATTTAGGCGATTGTTCCTGTTATGTGAAGGAGCAACATGTGAAATAATATCAAATTAATTGTCATTTGAAAGAACAAGAAGAAGGGGTAAATTGTCAAATTTTTCCTTTTTTATATTCTAAGTAGTTGGCTAAGTTACTAAATAGTCGCCTGAAGTAAAGATAAAATAAAATTAAGGACAAGAGTAAAGTGCAGGAATTAAAGACGCCCAAAATTTTTATACTGGTTTGGATTCAATGTGAATTCTACTCCAGTCCCATTGGGTTGCAAGGGTGTACTCTCTTCAATACTCCTTGCATAACTTCGTACAATTGTGTTGATGTTATCTCCGAACACCAACTCCCTCTTGGATCTAAGTACACTCGTAATATTTGTGATACAATGCCTCACCAAGTTTTTCTCTATTTCTTATCTCTATTGATTACATAATAAACTGCAGTTATTGTTTTGAAGGCAATTGTTTTCTTCTTCTCTTCCTGACATGTTTTCTTGAGATGTGTTTTCTCAAACACTATGTGTGATGATCCGATAGGTCATTTTCATTTTAGCCTTTATTTTTATATTTCGAGACCTCGAATAGCTCCATTTAACCTTCTGCGATTTGCTTGCACAGCCCGTGTCTTTTTTCGAAAAACTTTTAGGTGAAAAATTGAAGAAAGTGCGAAATTTTGCCTTAAAACTCATTTGAGTTATCTACGGTTAATATTTTGTAGAAACAGATCCGGATCAGTATTTTAACGGTCCCGATGAATCCGTATCGTGATTTGAGACTTTGCATATGCCTGGAATCGAATTTGAAAGTCCCTAACTTGATTTAACGTAATTTGTTGAAAACTAGTAAATTGAAGGCTTAAAATTTCCTAAGTTTGATCGTAGGTTGATTTTGTTGCTACTGGGTTTGAATTTTAGTTTCAGAACTTGGTATAGGTTCATTTCACTATTTATGAATTGTTTACAAAATTTGGTGCAAAACGGGTTGATTTGACGTCTTTCGGACATTTGATTGTAAAATTACTTGTTCTTGAGTTTCTTTAAAATTATCATTCATTTTGATGTCCGATTCGTAATTCTAAGTGTTATTTTGGTATTTTGATCATGCGAGCGAGTTCGTATGTTGATATTGTACTTGTGTGCATGTTTGGTTTGAAACCCGAGGGGCTCGGGTGAGTTTCAGATAGGTTACGAAGTGATTTTTAAACTTAGGCTACTGTTGGTTTTTGGGTCTGCTGATATCTGGTGCATCCTCCTTCGCGATCGCGAAGCTATTCTCGCGATAGCGAAGAGTAACCTGGGCTGGGGTGGATTTTCCTCCACACGAACGCGAGACTGTGGACGTGAATGCAAAGCAATGGTGGGATCACCTTCTGCGAACGCGACCAACACTACGCGAATGCGATGATTAAAGGGTCTGGGAGAGGAGCAGGGGTTTGTTCTACGCGAATGTGATGGCCATGAGGGACAGATCATAGCAAACGCGAGCAATCCTCGCGAACGCGAAGGCCTTTGGCTGCTGCTGCTTCGCCATTGTGTCAGGTGTCTCGCGAACACGATGAACACCTGACGCCCCAGTCTTTTAAACTTCTAAAAATCAGAATTTTCTTCATTTTCACTATCTTCACATTGGAGCTCGGCCTGGAGCCCATTTTGAAGAGAAACTCCATCTTCACTTTGTAGGTTAAACTCGTTTTCTTCCATTTTCATCAACACTCATTGATTTCTAACCTTAATTTATGCTCCTTCATGGTAGAAAATTAGGGATTTGGGTAGAATTGAGAGTTTTTGTAAAATTAAGATTTAGACCTCAAATTGAGGTCAGATTTCAAAACTAATCATATAATCGGGCCCGGGGTTGAATGGGTAATTGGATTTTGGTCCGAATCTCAGGTTTTCACCAAGCGAGTCTGGGGTTAACTTTTGTTGGCTTTTTGAGAAAAGTGTAAACCTAGCTTTATGTGTTTTAATTGATTTTCCTAACATTATTTGATGATATTAAGTCGGTTTTGGTTAGATTCGATTGTTTTAGAGGCGAATGTTAGATAAAGTTCTCCGATTCAGCTTTGATTTGATTGCGGAGCTAGGTAAATGTTGGGACTAACCTTGATTTGAGGGAATTAAGAACCCTTGAACTATATGTTATGTGAATTACATGTGTAGCGGCATATATGCGAGGTGACGAGTGTATATACGCCGTCAAAATAATTGTTTCCATGCTTTCCCATAGTTCATTAATCATCTTATTCCATGTCTTAGCTGTTACATGCTTTAATTTCTTTCTATGCTGTAACTTGTTACTTGTCATTTATTTACTCTTGTATTGAAATATTTGTTTTTTCCATGATTCCATGATTAATTCCTACTTGCTTCAGTTATCTTACTTGTGCGCTTTAATTGTCATATATTTGGCTTGTCTTGTTGCTTTGTATTAATTGTAGCTTTCCTTAGTTTGGTACGGGGTTTATTTATTGCTTTGCTTTCATATTCTTTAATCTTAGAGATTCTTGTGAATTGAGTTGTTGAATTAATTACATTTATTAATTTTGTTTGTGGATCGGGTTGCACACCGCAACAGTTGTGATATGGTGGAATAAGGATGGATTTGATATTGATATGGTGGGATCAGGTTGCACGCCGCAACGAATTTTATATGCGATTTTGATATGATGAAATAAGAAGGATTATGATATTGATTCTGATTACATGGGATCGATTTGCACGCCGCAACGAATTTTTCATGTTATTCTTGATATTTATTTGGTGAAAACAGGGAGAATTATATTTGTAGGGTAGTATCGGGTTGCGCGTCGTCATGGATTATATGTGTTGTACTTGTTGCTTTGTGTTAGCTTTTTGTATTTCATACAAGACTCTAGGGACTGATATTTCTGGATTCACTGATTCCGAGGATTGAGTTTGTTTTCATTAGTTAATTGCTTTGTTGTCATTTTCTGTCTTCCTTTCTTATTGTTATTATTATTATACTGCGTACAAATTATTATAAGTGACCCGCTTTAGCCTCATCACTATTTCGTTGAGGTTAGGCTCGACATTTACAGAATACATGGGGTTGGTTGTACTCATACTACACTCTGCACTTCTTATGCAGATTTTGAAGTTGGTCCTAGCATCGGTCAGTAGATTGCTCGGATTGATTACTTTACAGAGACTTGAGGTACAGATGCATGGGGTTCGCATCCCTGAAGTCCCCTTCTACATTACTCTAGCTGTTTATTTCATTTCAGTCAGTTATGCTTTCATTCATACTATTATTTGTAGTACTCTCTCGTGTATTTGTGATACCAATTCTGGGATTGTATCTAGATATCGCTGTTATTTTGGTTTACTCACTCTATTCACTTTATTAGTTATAATTTAATTTGAATTTTTAAAAATATCTAAGAACTATTCCTAACGTTGACTTGCCTAGCAAGTGAAATGTTATACGACATACGGTCCCTGTAGTGGGAATTTCGGGTCGTGACACTATGAGATCTCCATGCAGTTCATCATATGATAATTGGTCTGAATCTTGAGATTCAAGTGCAACTATTTTTGTCTGCCATGTGGTAGGTAAACTTCTTAGGATTTTTCGAACTTGCTCACCACTTAAGTAAGGTCTACCAAAGGCTTTCAGATCGCCAACGATTTTGTTGAATCGTGCACACATTTGGAAGAGTTCATAGTCGTGAAGCAACAGATTTGTCTTTGTTTATTTTACTTTGCTAGTTCCTTCATAACTTTCAGTTTGTCCCACATCTCCTTGGCGGTATCACAGCTTGAAATTTTGTCATATTCTTCTTCATTTATAGTGTTATAGAGTAAATTTTGCGCCTTATGGTTAACTTAAACAATAACCATTTGCTCATCAGAGTAGTCATCTATATCTTCAGGATCAGTAGATGGTTGTACTGATGCTGGGAGTCGATAGTTTTCCTTTTTGATAACACGCCATACTTTGACATCATAAAACATTGCATATGTCTCCATGCAGACCTTCCAATGAGAGAAGTATTGACCATTAAAATATGGTGGTTTACTTGTGATGTTCCTTCTTGAAAGAGTGCTGCAATAGTTACTTGGTTCGCCAGAATCTTTTCTTACTAGCTATTAAGCAAAAGACAAATATGTGAGACCTACTCTGATACCCATTGAAAGTACAAAAGGGGATAGGGGATAAATTGTCGATTTTTCTTTCTTTATATTCTAAGTAGTTGACTAGGTTACTAAATAGTCGACTAAAGAAGGACAGAAGTAAAATGCAGGAATTAAAGACTGCCAGAATTTTTATACTACTTCGGATTCAATGTGAATCCTACTCCAGTCCCCTTGGATTGCAAGGTTGTTCTCTCTTCAAAGCTCCTTGAATAACTTCGTACAATTGTGTTGATGTTATCTCTGGACACCAACTCACTCTTGGTTCTAAGTACACTCGTAATATTTATAATACAATGCCTCACCAAGATTTTTTTCTTTCTTTTCCCTACTGATTTCACAGTAAACTACACTTAAATTACAATGCTTATTTAGAGCAGAACAAAGAGCATGAAAGATTTGCATTATATACTTGAACTTTGGCTTGACGTATTTTGGTAGATCGTTGAGAGATTTGCAATCCCATGGGAATTAATCCTTAGATTTGAATTTATTATGATTCATTCTATATATAAGTGTGGAGCTTCCTTAGATGGTCCATGATTGCCGGTCTTTTCGTTTCTTGAATAGAATCTCCTATAAGTGGTCCTTAAATTGTTTCCTGTGGTGGACCCCTAACTTAAGAGTTCTAGTTATGACCAGCCGAAAATAGGCTGTGGCATGCTAGAAGCATTTCGCTTTAGTCCTCACTAATCTTCTAGTTTGTCGCGTCCTCTTGCTATTTCCCAAGGATATATTGAAGAAGCACGCATTGGAGACGGCGAGGACTGGTTCTGAACATTGCGTAACATCATCTTCAACCAACCTCCACGGCGAGCTACTTTTAGCTTCTATACTGGCCCTTCCACTGGAACTGGGATAGAAACTACCACTGGGGGATCTTTGTCAGATATGCCAGATACGAAGGAAACAACCCATAAAAGAGAGATTGGATGCCTTTTCCAATGCAGTTCACCAGCTTCTTGTGAGTAAACCAGTGTTAAAGACCCATTTGATTAGTTCAGCTATCACTGCTTGCTCTGTAATGCAATTCCCATGCTTACAGCTAATCAGGGCGATTGATGGCCTTCCTCTTCGACGCATATCTTCAGCAATCAGAGTTGGCGCATTTCAGTCTATATCTCCTTAAATCTTTGTCCTTCCTTCTTTATAGTCCGTCATCATGGTTGTCGCATCTTTTACATACCGCTTTGTTCTTGGACTTCCTTTCTTGCTTCTGTTGAGAGATCTTTGCATTCTTTCTTTTACTCTTTTCTTTCTTGTCTTTTTTCGTACATCAGTAGTAGACTTGCTCGCATCCTTCTTTATATCTCAAGTGATCCTACAAATTACAATATAAATTTTTCATCATTGAAATCTAGATCTAACATTATTATGTCATTAATTACGGAATGAGAATATTTAACATCATATTTGAAGTTGCTATTTATGCATTATGATTATAGAGTTTTATTTCAGCACTTGGGGTTGTCGATGCCACTATCAAGCCGCTGGAAACTTATGATGGTTATTCTGTAGTAATGTTCTTCTCTAAGAATGACAACTACTCTTAAGGTACTAAACTTATGAAATAAAAGTACTTAGTTATCAAAGAGAAGATTCAGAAACAAAAGTGTCAACTAATGTAATCTCATGATTGTAGTTAATGAAGTTTATAATCAAAGACATTTAATGGATATGTACATATAAAGGGTCTTGGTTGTACTTATGCCTGATGCACTGATGACGTTTTTGACACCCTGAGCCTAATTATGAATTTTTATATACATTAATGATTTTATATTAGGATAATATATAATCACCTATTAGGATTGTCCCACTTTATCAGTTGTACCCTCATACTTTGTAGGGGTTCTATGACCCTCTAGCTTTATTTGATATATAATAAATATCACCTCCCATAACTAATACCAGTTTCAACTAAAATGATGTATGACATGCACCAATCATATTTTGACACGTGTTTTTTAAACTACATAATTTCTTTTTCATTTATTATTTAGTTTTTCTTCCTTTTATTTTCCCCGACCCCCACCCCATGCCACCAAGCCTCCTTCTTTGTCATAGCACTCCCTAGCTATTCCTTCCCTCAGCTGATTAGTTCTTGTGTTTGGCTTTTAAATTTCAAAATTTTGTATTTATGGCTTCTTCTTTTTCTCGTTACTTCCAATCTCCCCACCTATTTCTTCATCATCTATTTTGTATTAAATATCCCATCGTTTAAAGTGTCACCGGAATCACCATTGTTTCCAGCGAAAAATAAGAAGAAGAAAAAAAAGAAAAGAAGGGAAAAATGTACTGGAGATGACTTGTAGGATGAAAGGAAAGAGTTTTGAAGGAGAAAAATGTACAGGAGATGATTTCTATTACGCTATTTTTTTGTTGTGAGGATTTCTAAGTTTTTTTTTTCCAAAAAATTCATGTGATAGAGATTGTGGCAATCAAGTGGTAGTAAGTGTGATTTAATGGATGAATATATGGAGTGTATTTTTTTTGTTGAAGAAATTCTGGTGGGTTTGATGAAGATGGAGGCAGTAAAATGGTGGGTGAAGGGACATGTTATTAAATAAGAAGGAAGAAGAGAAGAAAGAAAAAAAAAGAGAAAGGAAAATGACGAGGAAAAGTAAAACAAAATAGAAAGAAAAGGAAAAAAATTACATTTAAATAAAAAGACTTGCAAAAATTTAACTTTTTTAATTTTATTTTTAATCTCCTTACGCTCTTTAAGCATGTGATATACACTCTCCATGTCATATGGGCTAGAAAGAGATAATGATATCAGTTCAAAGTTGTTAAGGGGGATCATAGGACCTACACAAAATAGAAGAGTGTGATCTCGTCCAAGTTCACACCTATATTCGAGGTTTTGAAAACGGTCAATGCAATAATAGTATCCAACAAGAGTCGGGGTCGAATTCTGCAGAGAGCTATAGATAGGAGTTAGTAGTATATATCGTAGCGTGTGAATTTGAATATCTAAATTTACTCTTTCCGCAAAATTTGGTTGTTTTGAAATCTAATTTGAACTACGATACAAGTTGAGAAATAAAACTAGGAAATTATTTTTGTTGTTTTTCAAATGTTGTAAAAGGCCTAGAGCTATGACCTTCGGCTAGGTGTGTACCTTGGTTGTAAACTTTAAAGCTTGTTTTGTCGGTCGGGGTGTATTATAGCTATCAACACTTAGTTACCCACTCAATACCTCTCTGTCAGAGTAATTTTGTCCAATTTAGCTTTCTCAAGTTCAAACGGTATTGAACAAAACGGTTGATAAAAAATTCAAGTCGTGTTGTACTATCTCTAGGTTCAACCCCTTAATTGGGCTTATCAATCTCTCGATTGACCCAATTTCTTGCTAGCCTAGTTTTTCTAGACTAAGTCTCTCTTTCTCAAGTAGAGACCAAGTCAAATATGCATGAATTAATGTTTGCAACCATTAATTCTTCAAAAAAAAGCAAGAACAAGGCTAAATAATAAACAACCAACCATAAACAAACAATAAATCAAACACTCATTAAGTTTACACACTAAGTAAAAATCTAGCTACTCATACTTAAAATGGAAGAAATAGGAGAAGAAATGATAGTAAAACCCATATTGCTAATTGAATTAGTAAACTCTATGTTTAAAAAGCTCAAAATAGCAAAAACTACTAAAAAGAGTAAAAGGAGCTGTCTATTGGTAGCAGTTGATGTCAAACGTTGACTTAAAAAAAGTGAAACTCTTCTATTTATACAAGGCTGGAAATTTTGGACAAAAAATACCCTTTTGGAGGTTCTACGGCCGCACAATTCCATGTGCGGTCCGCACTTTTCTTCAGCTTGACATGATAGAACTTCTGCGGCCTCGTAATTATTAATTGTGGCCGCACTTCATTCTTTCTGCAATCCGCAGAATAGTAACTGCGGCCGCACTTTACTCTTCTGCGGTCCGCACAATTGTACCTGCGGCCGCCAAATAATTGTGAAGTCCGCATTTTTGATAGACTTGAAAGGCGGGTTCTCTGAAATTTACTCTAACCCAGCTTCTTCAGCGATACAATTCATGTGCGGACTGCACTTTGCACCAATCTCTGATGGATTTTTTTTCACAACCTGCAGCAGCAGATGAAATTATGCGGTCTGCACTTGTGAGCTTTTGTGCCTTTTTTGTCATTTAGTTCAGATTACCCCTTCTTGAGTTGGATTCATCTCGGGGGCTCATCTTCCAATATTCCTGCAATGAAGCATATTTCATCAGTTTTCAGGAATACACTTAAACGCTTTTGGACTAAAACGAAAGCTAAAGGGCGCTAATAAGTAGTCAAAATTCTCATTTATCAACTCCCCTAAACTTAAGCTTTTGCTTGTCCTCAAGCAAATAAAGTAATTCCACCTCCACAAATTAAGAGCTATTCCAGCTAATTAAAGGTGAGTTATTCACACATCAATTGGGACCAACAATTACCCACACCACTTATGAATTATCAACAAGGTAACAAGTTAAACTTTTAAGCACTGCTAGTTCTAATGTGACACTTGAGCATCAAGAGTTGACTTTATTCATCAAGGAAGCTCGCTTTTTTATGTAGGTCATTGTGGATCCCAAACTCCTCATCCTCTACTCTCTGTTTGCCTCTCTCACTTAAGAACTTAGCACTAATCATAGATTTGTGAAGGGTTTGCTCATCTCTATCAAAAGAATAGCACAAGTACGGCTTTAAGTACCATAGGCTTGCCCCTCATATAAATCACCACTAATGTAAGCTCACTCGGGTTGAAATTATGTAGGGTTTTTTCGGAATGTAATGAAAGCTTTTGGACTAAGGTTTGATATTCTATGATAGAACAGGTTCATCTTTCCTTAAGCACTCCATCTTTTCTCGGCTTATACCTTGCCAACTCTTTGAGGCATTTCTGTTTCCTTGGGGGCACTGTAGAGACTTAACATCACTCTTTCTTGATCATGACATTTATTTTCTCCCTCTTTGATTTCTCCATGCTTTGTATTATTACTTTTCTTTGAATCCCTTCAGCTCTTCAACTTATTCACTTTATTTTTGCATATTTCTTTTTGTTCTTTCTTTTTCTTGCTTTTCCTTCTCATCGTTTCTTTTCTCTTTTTGTGCGTTGATACCTCTTTCAAATTCCTTTAGCTAATTGTTTCACAAGAGTGTTAAGGAAAGCTCGGGTGCAAAGAGATGGTCACGACAAAACAGGTAAAGGCTTGTAACATGGTTATCAAATGAGGAGGATTTTAGGCTCAAATGGGTTCACTAGGGATAATAATATTGGTGGGCAATGAAAAACTTCAAGCAGGACAAAGAGAGCCTCCAATTCTTAACAATGTAAGAGTAAGAGAAGGGTGAGAGTGAAGAAAACTTCCTATGGCTCTGCGGCCATGTTTGTGTCCCCAGCAGTGGCACCGACCTTAGCCTCATCCAATTGGATCTCATCATCCTCAAGTCTGGGAGTGACTGGGTGGGTGATCATCTGACGGACTGCCTCAACAGTGTCTGGCTCCTCAGACTAGCTAGCTGGTGCTGTAGGAGTTGGGCCTGGGTGGTGCGGGTCTATCAACATATCAATGAAAGGTCTCCGGCTGCTGCAAGCTTTGTAACCTGGCTTCGAAGTTCGTCCACTGACTTCTTAGATGCCTGCCGCTTTCTCATTTTCTTTACCTCCTTGCCCAACTCTTCGATTACTGCCCCATGCTGTACTAAAGCGGCCATGATGGTGTTTTGATTTTCCAGGAGCTTACTCAAAGTTTCTTCAACTGTGGGGAGAAACTGGGATGCCGGAATGGATGACTATGCTGCAAAATGATTGGGTATGTCATTCAGCTTTGCAGTAGCTGTCTCCATCTAGTTGTTGAGGCTTGCTAGTTTCTGAGAGACTCGCAGCGCAGAGAATGGAGCAGATGGCATAGACACAGGCTTCAAAGCCGAGGTGGGAGGCACTGAGGCTGAAGGTACAGGCATGGCAGCTGCACTGGCAGAAGGCTCCGCTGAAGTGGATGGCATGTCAGTTGTCTCACCCACCACCGATGGCTCATTAGACTGGCCTACGGTGGTAGTCGGCTGACCCTTTCTCTTTCGGTTGTGTGCATCCATCAGAGAATACCAAGAGAAGGGCTTCTTTGCCCGAACCTTCGTGTCAAAATCTCTAGGCTCTACTTGTGAATTCGTAAGGAACTCAGTGATGGTGTTGGGATACGGGTAGGTGGTATCAGCTAGCCTGGCGACCATAGATATGTTGGTTGACATCAGGGCACCCATATTGATCGGGTACCCGACCATAATAGAGGCGACTAGAACTGCTCGTGGGATAGGTAGGTTTGTCACTTTCTGGTACGGTTCTAGTCTGCTGCATACAAAGGTTTGCCATCCCTCCGCCTCGAAATTTAGGGTGTTCCACTAAATAGGAACCCCTCCAGTGATCCATGGTGGTGGTGGCCCCGGTGTTGCAAGAAGCTCAGCTAGTCATACGCGAGCTGCATCACCCATCGCCAGCTTCTCCAAATGCTGTGTTGGCTCAATGTCCTCAAATCGCAATTAGGAGTTTAGTGTGTGCTGGTCGAACTGCACCTTCATATTTCTCGCTTTTTTAACTTTGGTCCCTTTCTTTATGTGTGACACATTGGAATAGAACTCCCGGATCAAATACTCCTTGGTATCCGCAACTGACTGGGTGAAACACATCCACCTTCCTCTCCCCGAACTATCTCAACACAGCTGGATTATACTTGTCAAGATCTTTAAGTTGGAACTGTCGCTCAAGAGTGAACGATCTCACCGGCCACCACCCAGTGAAGCTAGTAAAGGCAGCTAGACTTACAAAACGGTCCTCCTAGACCTCATTCTTTTTTGAATTCTCAAGACCGGCAACTGTAGTATCACCCCCTCGGCCATCATCCAGAATGTCATCAATAGTAATTGTTGGTGCCTCAGGGATAGGTGTAGAAGAGGGCTCTGAAGCCGGACTGGCACTCTCCGAATAGTTGATACCTTCCTTGTTGCTGCTGTGGCTGTGATTGGACAGCAGGCTGCTCTTGCACTGAGTTGCCCTTCTATGCTTCCCGAGATGGGGCATATAAACTAGATTCGGAGGGCTCAGGATGTCTTCCTCAGCCTGCTGTAGCTTTCTTGGTGATTATCTTCTGGAGGGCGAGAGGTAAAGTGATTTTGCCTCGACCTCTAGAAGGTTCACCCCTCCCCTTTGCAAACTTCAGAGAGTTTACATTTTTCCTTTTCAAGTTGTGCGGTCCGCACAAGAATTCTGCAGCTGCAGTTGCCTTCTGCCGTAGCACTCCTAATTGTGCTGTCCGCACTTTTTTCACACTTAGCTAATTTTCTGAGCACAGTTCCTGTAAAGCACACTCATTTCTGCAACACACTTCAAATACAATTAGCACAAAATAACACCTATCTACAAAAGAAGAAAAGAAAAAGGAAAAGAAAATATGGGCTGGCTCCCAAGAAGCGCCTGATTTAACGTCGCGACACGATACAGATTACCATTACTTCAAATGAATAATTACCATCACGTGGCCATCATCAGCTTGCCCCAAATAATGCTTCACCCGGTGACCATTGACTTGGAATACCTCATTATTTTTATTCTTTAAGTCCAACGCACCAAAAGGTGTCACGCCCACATTTTCAAAAGGACCACTCCATTTGGATTTTAGCTTTCCGGGAAACATCTTCAATCGTGAGTTGAACAACAAAACAAGATCGCCCACCTTGAACTACTTGTTTCAGATGTATTTGTCATGAAGGTACTTCATTCTCTCTTTGTACAGGGATGAACTTGCATATGCATGGTACTGAAACTCATCCAATTCATTCAATTGTGCAACCCGCAAGTTAGCGGTTGCATCCCAATCAAGATTCAACTTCTTTAAAGCCCACATGACTTTGTACTCAAGTTCCATCGAAAGACAACAAGCTTTATCAAAAACCAACTAGTACGGAGACATCCCGATAGGAGTTTTGAAAGCAGTCCGATAAGCCCATAATGCATCATCAAGCTTCTTTGACCAATCGTCCGATTAGCATTCACTATTTTGGATAGGATACTCTTTATCTCCCGGTTGGAGACTTTCACTTGACTGTTAGCTTGAGGGATGATGGGGAGTCGTAACTTTATGAGTCACACCATACTTGCTAAGCAAAGTGTCAAAAGCCTTGTTGCAAAAATGTGACCCCCCATCGCTTATGATAGCCCGTGGAGTAACAAATCTTGTGAAAATATTCTTCTTCAAGAATGCCACCACACTCCTCGCTTCATTGTTGGGTAGAGGAACGACCTCAACCTATTTAGACACATAATCAGCTGCGACCAAGATGTAGGTGTTTCCACAAGAACCCACAAAAGGACCCATGAAGTCCATACCCCACACATTAAAGATATCGATCTCCAAAATGGTAGTGAGAGGCATTTTATTCTTCTTCGAGATTCCACCGGTTTGTTGGAATTCATCACATCTTTTCACCATATCACTTGCATCTTTGTAGAGAGTGGGCTAGTATAAACCACAGCTTAGCTACTGTTCTTGCTCCGCCATGGTGACCACCATAAGGCGAAGAATGACAAGCCTCAAGAATAATATTTTGCTCTTCATCAGGTACACATCTTCTAATTACCCCAATCCGTGAAAATCCAAAAGAGGTAAGGCTCATCCCAATAATAATCTTGACAATCCCGTTTGAGCTTCTTCCTTTGATTTAAAGAGAACTCATTCGGGATGATTCCATGCACAAGGAAGTTTGCTAGATCGGCGAACTATGGCACCTCCTTCATTGAAATGGACACGAGTTGCTCATCGGTGAAGGAGTCATTGATTTCAAGGCCATCATGCTGCCTCCCCTCCTCCTTCAAACGAGTCAATTGGTCCGCCACTTGATTTTTACTCCCTTTTCGATCTTGAATGTCAATATCGAACTTTGCAACAAAAGCACCAATCTCTTTAACCTAGCTTTTGAATATTTCTTGCTCATAAGATAATGAAGTGCCATATGATCCGTATGAACAATAATCTTTGCACCCATCAAGTACGGGTGGAATTTCTCAATAGCAAACACAATGGCAATGAGCTCTTTCTCTTTAATGGTGTAATTGACTTGGACATCATTCATGGTCTTACTAGCATAGTCGACCGGAGTAAAAATCTTGTTGATACATTACCCCAGAACTGGTCCAACCGCTACATCACTAGCATCGCACATGAGCTCAAAAGGAATACTCTAATTAGGAGCGGTGATAATGAGAGTAATAGTCAACTTGAACTTTAGCAATTCAAAGACTCTCGTGCAATCATCATTGAAGTGAAATTTAGCATCTTTCTCTAAAATCTTCCAGAAGGGATTCACCAGTTTAGGAAAATCCTTTGTGAAGCATCGGTAAGAACCTCGAGTGACCCAAGAAACTTCTCACGCCTTTCATTGATGTTGGAGGTGAAAGTTTAAAAATCACTTCATCTTTGACTTATCGACCTCAATGTCCTTCTTTGAAATTTTGTGGCCAAGGAAAATGCCCACGTCGACCATGAAATGGCATTTCTCCCAATTCAACACCAAGTTCATTTATCCACACCTTGCCAACACTTTATCCAAATTTGCCAAGAAATCATCAAAGGAATCCCCAACTACTGAAAAGTCATCCATAAAGACTTCAAGGTAGTCCTCTACCATATCCGTGAAGATCGCCATGATGCACTGTTGAAAAGTTATCAGTGCATTGCATAAGCCAAATGACATCACTTGAAAGCGAAAGTGCCATAGGGACAAGTGAAAGCTATTTTTTCTTGATCTTCTGGGGCAATAAGAATTTGGTTGTAGCCCGAATATCCATATAGAAAGCAATAGAAAGCACGGCCTGCTAACCTATCAAGCATTTGGTTAAGAAAGGGGAGTGGGAAATGGTCTTTCCTTTTGACTTTGTTTAGCTTTTGATAGTTCATATACACTTTCCACCCGGTCACCGTTCTTGTTGGAATCAACTTGTTCTTATCATTGATGAACACTGTTATGCCACTTCTTCGGAACACATTGCACCAGAGAAGTCCACGAACTTTCAGAAATGGGGTAGACAACCCCAGTATCTAACCACTTGATGATATCCTTTTTGACCACGTCTTGCATGGCTTCATTGAGTCTCTTTTGATGTTCAGTGGAGCGTTTGGCATCTTCATCCAAGTTAATCATATGCATGTAAAATGTGGGGCTTATTCCCCGAATATCCGCCAAAGTCCACCCAATAAATTTCTTCCTCTTGTGGAGCACCGCTAATTAGGGTCAACCTGCACGTTAGTCAAACAAGAGAGAGAAAAATCGGTAAAGTAGAACAAGGGACAAAGAATTCATACCTGAGATGTGGAGGCAATGGCTTCAACTCCAAGATAAGAGGCTCTTCAATTGAAGGATTTATAGGAGGAGTTTTCCTATTCTCAAGATCCAAGAAAAGTGGCTCTTCAATTGAAGGATTTATAGGAGGAGTTTTCCTATTCTTAAGATCCAAGAAAAGTTTCCGGTGTGCAAAGTTGTACGACCCCATTCCTTGTAAAGAATTAACACATTTCATGAAACCATCCATTTCGTCATCATCACAATTGAGCAAGACGACCTCCAACATATCACCAATATTAATCGTGGTACTTGTATCATCAATAATTACATCGGTCACCAAGTCCACGAAAGAACAAACTTCATTGTTATTCGATTGCCTCATAATTTGCACACATGGAACACCACCTTTTCATCACCCTCCCGGAAAGTGAGTTCTCCGGCTTCACATTAACAAGAGCCTTCCCGTAGCAAGGAAAGGTCTACCAAGGATAATCGGCACATCATAGTCCACTTCACAATCAAGAATAACACAGTGTGCAGGGAGCATGAACTTTTCAACATGAACCAATCCATTTTCAATCACCCCCAACGGTCTCTTCATTGTACGATCGGCCATTTATAATCTCATAGATGTAGGTCTTGGTTGCTCAATTCCTAATTTCTTGAAAATCGAATAGGGCATCAAATTGATACTTGCTCCAAGATCACAAAAAGCTTTTGCAAACTCGGATCATCTAATGGTATAAGGGATTGTGAATGCACCGGGATCTTCCAACTTAGGAGCCATTGAATGCACAATAGCACTCACTTGGTGAGTGACTTTGTTAGTTTCAAAATTCATTGACCGCTTCTTTGTTACCAGTCCTTTATAAACTTTGCGTATCTTGGAATTTATTCCAAGGCTTTAACTAATGGCACATTTATCGAGAGACTCTTCATCATATGAATGAACGTTTTGAATTGATTCTCGCCATTTTGCTTGGCGAGCCTTTGAGGATAAGGAGGAGGTGGGTTAGGCAATGGTGCCTTAGCCTTTTGCACTACTAGTTCCAGTATGTCAATCACATGCTTCCTAGACGGGTTCACTTCTTGTTGAGTCTTTTCCACCGTATCATTAATATCAATTCACACTTTATCATTTTCTTTCACTACATTGGATGGGGTCTCCTCTTTTTCTACCACTTGCTCATTTTCCACAATTGGCCTTTGACTTGAGGAGGGTGCATTCGCACCTCTTCCACTCCTTATAGTAACAGCCATGTCATGCCCCGTATTGTACCCATCCTTTGGGTTCACTACCGTGTCACTTGGTAGTGCCCCCTTATGACGAGAATTTAAAGCTTGAGAGATTTGACCTATTTGCACTTAGATTTCGGATTGATGTGTTGTGTGAAGCAAGTTGGGCATCAGAATTACCATTCTTCTCCATCATTTGTTTGAACACGTTCTCAATACGCCCCATTTCATTGTTGGACGAACTAGGACCATGGGAGAATAAAGAGGTGGGTTGCTCGGTTGTTGCTACATCGAGGGCTTTTGAAAACCTGACCCCCAATTTCTTTGATTGTTGTTCCATCCGCCTTGGTTTTTGCCTCCCCAATTACCTAGGTTATTATTATTATGCCAGTTCTCTTGGTTGTTGCTTCCACTCCAATTTTCTTGATTGTTGTTATTCCAATTGCCTTGATTGTTTCCACCACTCCAATTACCTCGATTGTTTGAAGATCTCCATTGTTATTGACTAGGTCCTTGGAAGTTGTTTCTTTGCCTTTGAAAATTGTTTACATATTGGACCTCTTTTCTTGGTCATTGTAAGAATCACCTTGATCAAATCGAATATCATCTTGCAAAAAATTATCCACTCTTTGTTGCAGTTGTGTACTTCTTGTTCTTCGCTTGTTCACCATCATATTGATTCCCTCAATATCATTGACTTGCCTCGATTCTTGCACTTGTTGAAGTTGAGCCTTTTCCAATTGGTTCATGATGGTTGTCAACTCTGCTTTGGCTTGTCCATGGTCATGTAACTCTTTCTGAAGGAGACTTACATTGGGGTAATCTTGTGGAACATTGGCTCTAGATTGCCACGTCGATGAAGTATCCACCATCTCATCCAAAATATCAC
This sequence comes from Nicotiana obtusifolia, assembly GCA_002018475.1. NCBI lineage: Eukaryota > Viridiplantae > Streptophyta > Magnoliopsida > Solanales > Solanaceae > Nicotiana > Nicotiana obtusifolia. Next base: position 12,055 of record MCJB01019127.1, on the reverse strand, counting down.
ACGCCTCCGCATAAGGCATATTCATGAATTTTTCACTGCCAAGTTGATTCACTACACATTGGTTGGTTGTATTGATCCCCCGATAGAAAGTTTGTTGAATCATGTTCTCTGTCATATCATTATTGAGGCACTCTTTCACCATTCTTCTATATCTTTCTCATATCTTGTGTAATGGTTCATGACTCTTGCTTGAATGCTAGAATTTCATCCCAAAGAATAGCCATGTGCCTAGAGAAGTACTTAGAGATAAATTTCTTCGCTAGTTCATCCCAAGTATGAATGGAATGATTTGCAAACGTTTGAACCAGTCTAAAGCTTTTCCCCGTAGAGAGAAGGGAAAAAGCCTTAGCCTCAAAGCATCCTCGGAGACATTTGTTTGTTTGCTCTCCCAACACGTATCTACGAACCACTTCAAATGTTTATATGCATTTTGACCTGGTGCATCGGTGAAGAACCGTCATTTCTCGAGCAAAGAGAGCATCACGTTGGTTATTTAGAAGTTGCCCGACCTAATACGGGGAGGCACAATAACACTTGCATAATCTTACATTAGGCAACATTCAGTGTGGAGCCACTCGTGGTGGAGGTGGGAGTGGAGCGGGTACATTGTTTTGAGGCGGTTGGGCTCGTCTATTGGCTTGAGGTTCAAGAGGGACCTCATCCATCTGATCATCCTCAACATCCAATCCCCCACTATTATGTTTCCGAGCTTGTTGTTTTCCATGATTGCACCTACAATACTCACACGTTAATAACAAGGAAGGAAAAAAATATATCCCAAAAACACACCTAAATATATAGCTAACACTGTTTTTAAGTTCCTCGAAAACGGCATCAAATATTGATCTCGTCCAAGTTCACACCTCAATTCGAGGTTATAAAAACGGTCGATGCAATAATAGTACCCAACAAGATTCGAGGTCGAATTTCGCAGGGAGCTATAGATGGGAGTTAGTAGTATATATCGTAGCGTGTGAATTTGAATATCTAACTTTACTCTTTCACAAAATTTGATTGTTTTGAAATCTAATTTGAACTACAATTGCAAGTTGAGAAATAAAACTAGGAAATTATTTTTGTTGTTTTTCAAATGTTGTAAAAGGCCTTGGGCTATGACCTTCGCCTAGGTGTGTACTTTATGGGTTGTAAACCTTAAACCTGTTTTATTGGTTGAGGTGTATTATAGCTATCAACACTTGATTACCTACTCAATACCTCTTGGTCAGAGTGTGATTTTGTCCAATTTAGCTTTCTCAAATCCAAATAGGTATTGAACAAAACGGTTGGTAAAAAATTCAAGTCGGGTTTTACTATATCTAGGTTCAACCCTTTAAGAGGTTTATCAATCTCTCGATTGATCCAATTTCTTGCTAGCTAAGTTTTCCTAAACTAAGTCTTTCTTTATCAAGTAGAGACCAAGTCAAATAGTCATGAACTACTATTTGAAATCATTAATTCTTCAAGTAAAAGCAAGAACAAGGCTTAATAATAAACACCTAACCATAAACAAGCAATAAATCAAACACCCATTAAGTTTACGCACTAGGGTCGGGTCACAACCCTAGTGAAATCTAGCTACTCATACTTAAAATGGAAGAAATAGGAGAAGAAATGATAATTAAACCCATATTGCTAACTAAATTGATAAACTCTATGTTCAAAAAGCTCAAAATAGGAAAAACTACTAAAAAGAGTAAAAGGAACCGTCTACTGTAGCAACTGATGTCAAAAGTTGACCTAAAAAAAGTGAAACTCTTTTATTTATACAGGGCTGGAAATTTCGAAAAAAAATACCCTTTCGGAGGTTCTGCGGCCGCACAATTCCATGTGCAGTCTGCACTTTTCTTCAACTTGATAGTATTGGAAGTCTGTGGCCGCATAATTCTAAATTGCGCCCGGACTGCATTCTTTCTGCAGTCCGCAGAATAGTAACTGTGGTCGCACCTTCTCTTTTGCAATCTGCACAATTGTACCTGCGGCCGCACAACTCTTCTTCTGCACCAGCACAATAATTATGCGGTCCGCACTTTTGGTAAACTTGAAATGCAGGTTCTTTGAATTTTTCTCTGACCCAGCTTCTGCGGCAGCACAATTCATGTGCGGACCGCACTTTGCACTAATCTTTTATGGATTTCTCTTTACAATCTACGACTGCAGATGATATTCTATGGTCTTTCCAATATTCCTGTAATGAAGTACATTTCATCAGTTTTCGGGAACATAACTAAATGCTTTTGGACTAAAATGAAAGTTGAAGGGTGCTAATAAGTAGTCAAAATCCTCACTTATCAGAGTGTACCCGGTAAAGTGTGACAACCCAATTGGGTAGTTATATAGTGTCCCTTTTATATTTCTCAAAAGGGTGTACACAATATTGTATTGAGAATTTACAGGTCTCAGTGAGATATTATTATGGATCATAATGTTAAATGTCTTATAGATTATGGATATGGTATGATGAGTTATTAATGCTATAAAATATAGAAGGGATTATAGACAAAATTATGTATAACTGCCATAACTCACATTTAGTACTTTGTCATATTACGGTATGCATGATGGACATAAAAGAGATTAGTTTATGCACAACTAATGGATACGTTTTTAAATATTAATATCATGTGATTATTTGTAATGATCTGACCGGTAATTTTGAGGTCTAGTGCGTTATTCTGCAGTTTAAGACCTTGAGCAATTTCACTTCATATTTTATGACTTGTATGTGTGGTCGGAATTGAATTTCGGGAAGTTCAGAGTTGATTTGGATGGAAAATTCTCAATTCGGAAGCTTTAAGTTGGAAGAATCGACCAAGGTTTGACTTTCAAGTGCACAACCTCGGAATCAGGATTTAATGGTTCCATTAGGTTTGTACGATGATTTCGAACTTGGGCGTATATTTGGTTTGAGTATCGGAAGGTCTGAGAGTATTTCAACGCTTATTATAAAAAGTTGGCATTTTGAAAGTTTAAGAAATTTCTAAATTTGATTTGAAGTAGATTTTGGTGTTATCGATGTCTGTTTGGGGTTCTGAGCCTGGGAATTGGTTCGTATTATGATTTGTAACTCATATGTAAATTTTAGTGTCACTCATAATGTTTATATATGATTTTGACGTGTTCGTCAAAGTTCGAATGTCAGAAAGATGAAAGAAGGAGTTTGATCGTTGATTCGTGATTTCTATGTTATTTGTAGTGTTTTGAGCCTTTGGATAAGTTTGATTAAGGTATTGAGACTATTTTGAGTGATTAGATAGGTACCCGGGGGCTTTAGGTGTGATTCTGAGTGGTTTCAGATCATTTTTCCTTGTTTTGCAACTGTTGGTGCTGGTGTCTAGTTTTATTCTTCGTGAATGCGAAGGGTCACATGCGTTCGCAAAGAAGGATTTTTGGGCTGTTGGATTTGTTCATCGCAAACACAACATAAGGGTCGCGAACGCGGAGAAGAGGTTGAGGTTCCCTTCGCGAATACGAAAGGGAGTCGCGAACGCATAAAAGGATGGTGAGTTGAGGGCCTGGAGGTGTTAAGCCTTCTTGAACGCAGCTGAATGACCGCGGAAGCGAAGCATTGGGACCTGGAGGATTCATGAATGCGGCGTGGGGGATGCGAACGCGAACGCGAAAAAGAATTTTTGGTCAGTGGATTTTTAGCCTTCACGATCGCGAGGGTACTTCCGCAATCGCGAAGAGGAAGGGCCTGGGCAGACTTCAATTTATTTCGGGTTTTAGCTCATTTCTTCCACTTCTCACATGGTTTGGGCAATTTTGGGACTCTTCAAGAGGGTATTTTCATCATCTATGTCAAGGTAAGTAATTCCCATATAAGTTAATTACATGGATTCTATAAGGATTAAAACACGAAAATTGTTAGAAAATTGTGTGATTTTTGAAGAAGCCTAAAATTTGGTAGTTTTGGATTTTGACCACGAAGTTGGATTTGAAATTAGAAATAAATTATATATTTTGATTCGTGGTGTTTTGTGTAATGTTTATTTTTAAAAATTTTCGAAATACGGGCACGTGGGCCCGAAGATTGACTTTGTTGACTTTTCGAGCGGAGTTGAAGATTGTTATAAATTGTTAAATTATAAGCATTGGAGTATATTTTGATTGATTTGCACGTCGTTTGACTAGTTCTGGATTGACGGCGCAATGATTTGAGGTGTTAGAGAGGCATTGAAGACGACTATTAGAACTTCGGAGCAAGGTAAGTGTCTAACCTGTTAGGGAAAAACGACCCCCTAGGTGATGTATTTGATATATGCTACTTGTTTAGGGGGTTACGTATGCACGAGGTGACGAGAGTCTGTACGTAGCTAGATTTATATTATGTCCGCGTAGACGTAGTCTTTTATTATGCTATTACTTGCACTATTTAAACTCAATTTACTAGTTTAAATTGCTTGAATTAATAAGTAAGAATTTGGCTAAAGATTATGTTAAATCGAGCTTCATTATCTATAGATTTGGCGGTCTGTTAATCATTGATGAGAAATTATACTCCTTATGGGCTTACCTTGAAGTCGTAAATACATAATTCGCAAATCCGAAGAGTTTCCCTGTTCATGTGGATCGGGCCGAACGCCTTGGTGATAATTATATATATAATGGGATGCATCTATGCATCGGGCCGTACGACCTCGGCAGTGTATGTACACGACTATATGGATCGGGCCGAACCACCTTCGCATAACTCGTGTGTGTTGTCACTCGGAGTCCAATTATACTCGATATATCTTTCGTGACTCGAAACTTTATAACTACATGTTGGCCCTTACTTGTTGAGATTAACACATAATATTGGGGGTTTTTAAATAGTTATTTTGTTAAAGGATCTTCTAATTATTGCCTCTTACACCATTATTTATATGGTATTTCATGCCTACCTAGTATCCTTGTATATCTTTATTTATTGGACCACTAATAAATGTTGATGTCGACCCTTCATCACTACTTCTCCGGGGTTAGACTAGATACTTACTGGGTACACATTGATTTACGTACTCATGCCTGCACTACACGTGCGGGATCTGATAGGTTACTTTAGTGATCATCCTGGCGCGTAGGCGCAATTGCTGAGGGGACTTAATGGTGAGCTGCTTTCTATGCTACACACCACAGTCCTCAAAATCTCCATCCTATTTATTTACTTTATCCTGTCTATTTTATATTTCAAACAGATGTATTATTATTGCACTCTTTAGCAGATGCTCATGTACTTGTGACACCGGGTTTTGGGATACTCTAGTTGATATTAGTGGTTTTGCTTGAATATTGTCACCTTTTTATTTTATATCTTACTAATTTTGTACGCATCCACGATTTCAAATGCATTAAATTCTTTATTTCATAAAACTTGTGATTTCAAAAGTAATAAAAGGAATAATTATTTAGATGGTTCATCGTTGGCTTGTCTAACAGCGACGTTGGGCGCCATCACGGCCTATAGTGAGTTTTGGGTCGTGACATTATTGGGCCAAGCAAGTGAATGTTAGAATTTTCTTTTTACGTGCGTGGCCCAATAAAGTAATCCTATCATTAATACTTAACTAGAGAGCAGATCTCGTCCGTTTAACTGATTACTTGATGGGCATGCCAGATTAAGAGTCAATTTCTATAAATTGGTCCTCCCTCCACCCATTAGAGTTACCGCCAGCACTTTTTTACACTATTCCATCATTGACGGATGTGGTAACGTAAGGCTAGGGCAAGAAGGTAGAAACCGATTTTTTCAATTAGACGATTCCGTTTCGCGATAATACCTTCTGCTTCAGGTATGTACTCCGTGTCATATCTCTGTAAGATTATCATGTTCACATTTGTTACACGTTATGTTTATATTACAAGTGTAATCTATTACAGATACTCTTTACTACAAATACAAAGCGTTTATTCCAACAAGCTCTCATGACGTCCAAATGATGTTCTGAAATGCATAAATAGCAAAATACTTCTGATCAGCCTTATTAAAAATGACGATTACAACCCCACCCGATTGAAGGATCAAAGTTTGTGCAAGATTATGCGGGCACCATACTGAGGTTTAAGAATAAGAGTACAGTGAGGAGCATGAGTGTAGGAAGGAGAAAGCTCAAACCAAAAGAGCTGCAGAATTCGAGATAAAGCGAGCTTGGCTTCTAACATGCCAAAGTTCAACCCTATGCACATTCGGGCACCCCAACCAAAGGGAATATATAACTGATGCTCTTTTCCTGCTGCTTTTGAAACCCCTTCTGAGAACCTCTCTGGATTGAATAGCATTGCAGTATCTCCCCACACTTCGCGATTGCGATGAACCAGATGTGTAGGCACAAATACTTGTACTCCTGCTGGAATTGTCATGTCTCCCAACTTGCAGCTCTTTGACGTGCTCCGATAAAGCAGCAGTGCTGGATATAATCTCAACACCTCTTGGAAGATCATCGTCATCTATATGGTGATTAATGATCATCATTAGATAATTACCGATAAATCTATTGATCAACAGTAATTAGTAATCTGATAAAATCTGTAACTAGCCTGCTATTACATATTAAAGTTCACCGATTGTGTAAAAGAATCTTTACACTGTCCGTGTCTGTAACAGAAATATATTTTTTTAGTCAGTTTATAAAAGATAAGAAAGGACAGCTTAGTGTACTAAGCTCCCGTTATATGCGGGGTCCGGAGAAGGGACGGACCACAAAGGTATATTGTACGCAACCTTACCCTGTATTTCGCAAGAGGCTGTTTCCACAGCTTGATGACTCCTTTAATTTCTATATTTGGAAACAATTTAACTTCAAATTCAAAACTATATTCCTAGACAAATAAGATGACATAAAATGAAACGGAGGAAGTATTAATTACTTACTATTCTAAGCTGATTTAAGTCATCGAATTTTGGTTTATTTTTCCCAATGACATGAAGAACTTCTTTCCTAGCTTTGTCTTGCCATTCAGGGTGCATGCTCAAGGTTACCAGTGTCCAAGTGAGCAAAGCTGAGGTTGTATCTTGACCTGCAAGGTAGAATTCTTTGCATTCTTCTATCACATCGTCTGTCGTTAGTCCTGCTTTAGACTTGTTGTTCTCTTCATTTCTTGATTTTAAGAGTAAGCCTAAGATATCATCATTGTCTTCCATGGTAATTCCTGATCGTTCGGCGTCTTCTCGCTTCTTTATTATTCCTCTTATCATACCTCTAACTTTCTTATAGTTGTCCCTTGCTTTTCTATTTGATGCTGTTGGAAGAAATCTGCAACAAGTTTTAGATGATAGAACAAGAGTTAACTTATAAGCATCGATGGCAAGTAAAAACATGTAATCAGGTCACCACGTTTACCTATTGTAGCAAGTAATTTGCCTTATTTTTAAGATTACGGGGTGACATGATAGTGTAAAAATACTTTTACTTCAAATTAAGTTTATCGTATAGGAATTGCCATGCAAATGCACCTTAGCCAGGGAAAGAAAAGGGTGAATGGGGAAGCCAAGATAAGCTCGCATTGCTCCTTCTGAAGTAGGAAAATTGACCTTCCTTCTTCAATATTGCTACCAAAGGCGGCTCTTGATATAACATCTCCACCTAAGAACATAAACTCTCTTTCCACATCCAACTCACAAGTCTCTGTTTCGCTAACCAATTCCTCCCATCTGCTTATCATTTCCTCAACACATGCACAAAATGCTGATGAAAACATCCTCTGTAAGACAAACAAAGACATAATCTAATTAACTACTAGTCTACTAAGATAAGGTACATCTTTATCTTATCATATCATTCTATTAGAAGATTGTGTTGGAATAATAAATCCAAGATATGGTCCTTTTGTTAATTATTTTTATTTAGACATTGTCCATAACTAAATAAAAGATGTATTAGAAGTCGTTTTTTGAGTACCGGTAAGTTGTCCCAGTGTGACCTATAGATCACTGGTTCAAGCCGTGGAAGCAGATATTAATGCTTGTATTAGGGCAGGAGCGGATCCAACCTATTATATGTAGATTTCCGTGAACCCAGTAGCTTTTGCGCATACCCTGTATATGTATTAAAAAATCCACTAAATATCCGTAAATATTTGATTGTGAATCCAATTACTTAGTATATTTACTTAAGGTCGCTATAGCAACCCATAAACTAATCTTGGATCCGTCTCTGCATTAGAGTATGCGTTCTACGTTATACCCTTGAAGTGCGACTCTCTCCCAGATCTTACGTGTAAATACGGAATACTTTGTGCGCATTTTTTGAAGTCACGTGACCAGATAGCCTATTATTTTCTATCAAATGTTTGTATCTAATTGAACTACGACTTGTAGTTAACTAGTGCTCATACCTTTATCTTCTCAATATGAAAGGCAGGAGTTACAATCTTTCTATGGGTGGCCCATTTTTCTCCATTGTAACCTGCAAGTCCAGTCACAAACATCTCAATGAAGGCATTAGCTTCAGGCTTGAGGAATTCTTGATGTTTGTTCAATAATTCTCGAATTAGCTTCGGATCCGTAACTGTAACTCGAGGTGTCGGTCCAGCCCACATCACAAATATTTTCTCTGCAATCATAATATTCTCATTATGTTAGTGCATCGTAGTCGCGTCAAAAAGTTTATACTCCCTCTGTCTCAAATTACATTCCACTTTTTATTTCTCGAGATTCAAATTATGTAAACTTTGACCATTATTTTAAAATGTAAATGTTTTGAATCATATTTACATATTGCAACTATACTATTTTTTTTATAACTTTTGAACATTTAAATTTTAGTAATAAAATATAGAATCCAATTTAGCTTAAAATTAGTCAAATCAACTGTTCAAAAGCATTTGTGAACTTTCACTTTCTGTCTATTGACAGGAGAAGAATTGCAATTGGTAGTACTATTGGTATTGTTTTTGACCTAAATTTTAGTTTTAAGATATTAAGTTGATTAAATCTAATTTAACATCGAAGATTAGTCAAATTGTTTCTCGAAAAGGAAAAGGGATCAGATGAAGAGAGTAGAATCACTAAAAAGAAGAGTTAAAAATTTGGACTTACTGTGATTGTTAGCAAGATGTTGAAGAAAAGGATTAAGCCAAGGCATGATATCATGGGTTAAAGAGAGAGATTTTGACTTGGCTTCTTTAGACATTTTGATAATCTCTTTAAGATTTCCAAAGAGAAACTTATAAGGATGGCCATGTATTCCTTGCTTTTTCAGCTTCTTCTCCATCATTTTTGGCCACCACCATATTTTATACAGAAATTTGACACAAACTATAGCCACCAAAATTCCAAATATTGTAGCAGCAATTAGTTTTACACCTGCCATAGATTTCTATGAGCTGAATGTATACAGTGAGGACAACAAATCACAGGAAATTAAAGAAGGTCACCTTTCAAAGAGTACTAAAGGAGGCTCTATTTAATAGTGCTGAAAAGGAAACTAGCCCTACATTATTGAATTATCGTCAGCTTCTATTATGGGATATTTACACAAATTGGCGCTCATATTCATTATTTACTTTTTTTAATCATATAGATAGTTTATACATTAATTATATACAATTATACATATATCATACATAAATTATGCATATATGATACATCTACTGGCTATTTCTAGTTTAAGCGGTTGGGTGAGCGACTATTTTCGGTTAATTCTTCTTCTATTATTGCCCTTTCTAAACGGCGTATTCCTTCCATTTTAGTTTATGTAACATTATTTTTTTAGGGAAAAGGCCAAAAATATACCCCTCTACTTTTGGATATCGTCTATATTTACCCCGATCAAATTTACCTCTACCGTTATATTATTCGGCCAAATTTTCCCCAACCATCAACAAACCTTTAAAAATTACCCTGTGATATGTTAGGTAATCCAAAATCTCCCAATTTACTTTTATATAAATCACTTGTTATTCTTCTTGCTCCACTATTTTCAGAAAGTGGAGCAAGAAGTGGACTGGAGGAAATAATACCCAAATCGTCCCCACCTCAAGAACGATGGGTGTTCCGTTCACTTTCACTTGTCCGCTATACTGAATATATATTTATACTATTACTTGTCCATTATACTAAAGTAAGAGAAAGGTAATCTTTCTTTTCATGTTTTACGTTTATTATTAACTATTCATTTCTCAAATCATCGCCCAAGACATTAGAAAATGCTATCATTATTATGGGTAAAATTGTAAAATACATACTTCATTTATTTTTTCTTAAAGGGAGTGCAAAGTCAAAAGTTATAACGACCCAGCCGGTCGTTTTGAGAGAATTAGCCCCGAACTCCTATTTATTTCTCCCTCTATTTCAATTTGTGGTTATGTAACTTGCCGGGAGGTTTGGTTTTTGGTTTTAGAGTGAAATAGGACACATAGTCCCTAAAATGGAAGTTTAAGTCGTAGGAATTTACTGTAGTCTGATTTGTGTGAAGACGACTCCAGACTGGAGTTTTGACGATTTTAGTAGCTCCGTAGGGTGATTTTGGTCTTAGAAGAGTGTTTGAATGTTTATTTGGAGGTCCGTAAATCATCTCGGCGTTAATTGGCGAAAGTTGGAAAGTTGGATGATTCTTTTGGGAAGTTTGACAGTGAGTGGACTTGTTGATATCGGGGTCGAATTCCAATTCCGGGAGTTGGAGTAGGTCCGTAATGTCAATTATGACTTGTGTGCAAAATTTGAGGTCAATCGGACTTGATTTGACGGCATCGGATGTGGAAGTTAAGAGTTCTAAAGTTCATTAAGCATGAATTGGGGTGCGATTCGTTGTTTTAGCGTTGTTTGATGTGATTTGAAGGCTTGACTAAGTTCATATTGTGTTGTAGGACTTGTTGGTAGGTTTGGTTGAGGTCCCGGAGGCCTTGGGGTGGTTTCAGATAGTTAACGGATCAAGTTGAAGCTTAAAGAATGGCTGAAGTGCACCAGTTCTGGTGCAATCGCACCTGTACAAGTTTGACCGCAGGTGCGAGCTCGCAAAAGCGTGAGGCCAAGCGCAGAAGCGGAACTGAAGGTGTGGTCGGTGGTCGCAGGTGCAACGTAACACTACTAAAAATCAGTGTTTTAGAGACCAAAAATTAGCGACCAAAGTTGGTCTGCCACAAAAAGCGACCAACATTGGTCGCCAAATTAGAGAAAAAAATTGAAAAAAAAAACTTAAACCAGATAGCGACAAAAGTCGGTCGCCAATTGGTCTCCATATTCGTCAACTTTTTGACCGTACTGGTCAGACCAACCTGGTCAAAGAAAATTCACAATTGGCGACCAACTTTGGTCGCCAAACTGGACCCACGTTTAACATTAGCGACCAAAGTTGGTCGCTTATCGAAGGGAAATTTTATGGGGAAATAAGCGACCATAGTTGGTCGCTACTCTTGAATATTAAAATAAATCAGATTTTAATTTAGCGACCAAAGTTGGTCGCTTATCGAAGGGAAATTTTTTGGGGAAAGAAGCGACCATAGTTGGTCGCTACTCTTGAATATTAAATAAATCAGATTTTAATTTAGCGACCAAAGTTGGTCGCTTATTTGATGGAATTTTATGGGGAAATTAGCGACCATAGTTGGTCGCTAATCTGGAATATTAATTAAATCAGATTTTAATTTAGCGACCAACGTTGGTCGCAATCTGAAGGGAATTTTTTATAGGGAATTTATCGACCAAACTCGGTCGCTAAGTTGGAAAATTAAAATAAATCAGATTTTCTTTTTGGGACCAACTTTGGTCGCTAATATAAAGGTATATATATATTTGCGACCGAAGTTGGTCGCTTTCTTGTTAATATATTTAGTATATACCTTGATATATTGTATAGTGTATTATATATCAATATATATATATATATATATATATAAATAAACTTGATATATACGACGCTATACTCTCTCTCTCTATATATATATATTTGTTTGATTATTCGTTTACGTCTATTTATAGTACCTTGATATATATATATATATATATATATATTGATATACAATACACTATACAATATAATAAACTATAGTATAGTGTATTATATATATATATGTATATATATAACTTGATATATACGACGCTATACTCTCTCTCTCTCTCTATATATATATATTTGTT
>MCJB01019116.1:95552-106365 GCA_002018475.1 Nicotiana obtusifolia | reverse complement strand
CCTACTACAATCCTCGACCTCCACGAAATAACTTCCGTGCCCGAGAGCCACCGAGGATAAACTTCACACCCATTGGTGAAACATATTTAAGCCTACTCCCGAAGTTGGTTCAAATGGGTCTGCTTCAGCCTGTTCCCCCGAATCGGCAAAACCCAGAGTCACCTTCCTACCAAAGGGGCGCTCGATGTGCGTATCACTCAGGGGCCGAAGGGCATGACACGGAGAAGTGTTGGACATTGAAAATAGCGATGGAAGATCTAATCGAACAAAAAAGAATAGTGCTGAGAGATGAGGATATTCCCAATGTGACCAATAATCCACTACCAGCTCACGATAATGGGCCGGTTATTGGTATGATTTGTGAAAACAGGGAATTTGATCCCGCCTTGAAAGCCATCATCACCATAGCCGACAAGAAACCAAGCCAAAAGTTGTCCCAGAACAGGACAAAACAGAGAAGAAGAGCAAAACTGTTCTTCAGAAAGCTGAAGAGAAAGTAAAAGTTGAAGACGGGGCAATGCTCTCTAAAGATGCAGTTCTTTATGTCCCTCGAAGGCACAAGGATGAACAAATGCCATTGACCCCTCCCGAGAGATTTGAGTTAAACAAGCAAAAGGCTCAAGAGGATGTGCAAAAGGGGACCTACGTAGCTCGGGGATCGGTATGCCCATTAAGGCTGAATGAGCCTGTGGTCATCGGTCGCGCGCCACAAGGGCCCATGGTGGATCCCATTGCCGTACCATGGAATTACAGCAAGACGGTGGTATATAAAGGCAAGGAGATCTTGGGAGAAACTCAGGCAGACAACCGGGCCGAAAAGAAATTGAGGAAATCTGTGGGGGCAATGAAACAGATGCTATATGAAACCCACATGGTCCAGCCCGGGGAAGGCTCGAGCACTGCTGAGGCGCTGTACATGGGACCAAATGCTAAACTGCAAAATTGGGAGGCTACACCATTCCCAAACAGGCGGGAGTCCCAGTAGACCGGTCTTGCCACATTTTCTTGCATCACGAGTTATCTCAGGGTGTAACTCGGATGTTTTCCTTTTAATTTCTTGTTTTTAAAATTCCAAATGTAAACCCTGTTATCTTTAAAAAAAAAATTCAATAAAATGAAATCAATATTTCATCATTCATCTCTTTGATTTTGTTTCCTCTTTTCAGTTCTAATAATGCGGCTTTAAATAACATGACATGCTTGCGGACTTCATGCCCAGATCCAAGTACGTTGTCTAACTGTGAAATAATGAACCACGAACCCGCACTACTGAGCGCGCATCGATTGGGGCAACCCCATATCTTTTGGTCTACGGCACTGAAGCTGTGATACCCGCGGACGTTGAAATTCCTTCCCTTCAAATCATTGTCGAAGCTGAAATTGAAGATAGTAAGTGGATAAAAACCCCTTGGAGCAGCTAACCCTGATCGATGAAAAGCGGATGGCCGCAGTCTGCCATGGGCAGCTATACCAAAAAAAAAAAAAAAAAAAAAAAAAACAAAGAAGAAAGAAAAAGGGCTCGTGCTTTCAACAAGAAATACGGCCCAGAAAGTTTAAAGTGGGGCAACTCGTTTTAAGACGAATTCCCCATCATCAAGAAGCAAAAGGGAAATTTGCTCCTAATTGGAAAGGCCCATATATCATCAGAAAGATATTGCCAAGAGGAGCGCTGTATTTGGGAGACATTGAGGGAAATGATCCTGAAACAACAGTGAATGCAGATGCAGTAAAAAGGTACTATGTGTAACCTTTCTGTTTGAGATGACGAAGGCCATCATTTCTGCTATCCAAACACTTCAATCCTTTGCTAACCCATTGAGCCAATACCCTTCTTTGATTACCCTCTTTGGAACTCGAAAGTTATCACCAGAAAGTTTGGTTGAAAAACAAAGAAAAATGAAAAAAGAAATGAATTAAAAAAAAAAACAGAAAAAAAAATGAATGAAAAAAAAAAGAAAAAGAAAAAGAAAAAGGAAAGAAGAGAAAAAGAAAAGAAAAGACAAAATCCAAAATCAACGTAGCCTGAACTACGTCTGACTTGATTCCGAAAGGATACGTAGGCAGCCTCTCCCTGAGGTTCAGTCACACCAAAATAAAACCCAAATCCCCCCAAAAGTAAAACTGGGGCAGATATTATAATGGTTCGGCGGTTTTTCGCCTGAAATGTTCCAAAGTTGTAATCCAATCAAATTCTCTCTACCCAAACCCTGTTCAAGTCCTTCCGATCAATCGGAGAAAGGTTTCCAAAATCAGAGAATGCATTCAAAATGAGAGAAATAAAATGAGAGAGTCTTATTGGTGAAAACCCACACGGGCACCGTAAGGCGATGTAAGCAGAGAAACTGAAAATGAGAGAGTCTTGTTAGTGAAAACTCGCAAAGAGCACTGCAAGGCGATGGTGAGGAGAGAAATGAGAGAGGTCAATTGGCGAAAACCCGCAAAGGGCGCCGTTGATCGAAACGTAGGAATCTTCGCCACTGTTGGTACTGAAAGAGTCCCGACAAAGTTTCTCGGTTTCAGGATACAGATTGTGATGGGTTCATGAGGAATTGGATAGTCGCGCAGATCGGGCATCCAGTCCAAGAAGCATGTCATGTCTATGTAAAGTCTGCATGCACCCCAGATAAGTCCTTCTCCTTTCCCCCGAAAGGGACGCTTTCCTAAATTCATTCTTTCGTCCTTTGTTTGATTTTCTTTGAATCCCTTTTGGTCTAATTCTGCATCCGAAAATAATACAAAGAAAAGGTGTCAAGGTTGGTTTTACAGGGTCCCGCTTAATAAAAGCCAGATCCAAAAGAAGTACCAGCCTCAGCAAGTGCATCAAGTCGACCTCGACTGGCCATGATGGCTAATGCTCTGAAACCCCAAAGTTGTGAAAAAATGAAAAGAAAGCCAAAAACAAAAAGCCCCAGAGGCAAGAAAAGTCAAAAGGCAGAGTCCCATATGGGCAAGCGGCTACAACAAATTTTGCAAATTGAGTCCTTTGGTTCAAGAAAGGAATCGACTTTCAGAAAAAATCAAACAAGAAGCGGAGGTTCTCGCCGAAAGTTGGGCCAGGATCAAGCTATCAGAACCATCAAGGCCACAAAACCAATAACCATTTCAAACTAACAATTGCTCTTTGTTTGAAAACAGGAAATTGGTGTAATCCAAATCCACCTTGCAAGAAGCAGGTGTAACCAGAAGGAAAACTGCGCAAAGGCTAAAAGCAGCTTGGCAGCAATAATCATAGGGAAGTCCTCTCCACACTCTTTTTTACATTATTTTGGATCTCTTTGGCATAACCCAAAGATTTTTGTTTTTCTGTTATCCTCGGCATAACCCGTGGACCTCCCTGGCATAACCTAGGGACCTTTTATTTTTCTTTTCTCCCCAGCATAACCCGTGGATTCCCCGGCATAACGCGTGGATCCCCGGCATAACCTGTGGATCTCTTTGGCATAACCCAAAGACCTTTACCTTCATCCCCGGCATAACCCGTGGATCCCTTTGGGATAACCCAAAGGTTTCAAACCTCATCCCCGGCATAACCCGCAGATCTCTTTGGCATAACCCAAAGATTTTTGTTTTTCTTTTATCCTCGGCATAACCCGTGGACCTCCCTGGCATAACCTAGGGACCTTTTATTTTTCCTTTATCCCCAGCATAACCCGTGGATTCCCCGGCATAATCCGTGGATTCCCCGGCATAACCTGTGGATCTCTTTGGCATAACCCAAAGACCTTTACCTTCATCCCAGGCATAACCCGCGGATCTCTTTGGCATAACCCAAAGACTTTTGGTTTTCTTTGTCCCTGGCATAACCCGTGGACCTCTTTGGCATAACCCAAAGATCTTTATTTTCTTTTCTCTCCAGTATAATCCGTGGATTCCCCGGCATAACCCGTGGATCCCCGGCATAACCTGTGGATCTCTTTGGCATAACCCAAAGACCTTTACCTTCATCCCCGGCATAACCCGTGGATCCCTTTGGCATAACCCAAAGGTTTTAACCCGTGGATCCCCGACATAACCTGTGGATCTCTTTGGCATAACCCAAAGACCTTTACCTTCATCCCCGGTATAACCCGTGGATCCCTTTGGCATAACCCAAAGGTTTCAACCCTCATCCCCGGCATAACCCGTGGCCCTGGTTACATATGGCAGGGGCCTTGCCGTCTACCTTGCACCAATGCATACAATTTGAGTAGGGATGCCAAGAGATCGTGGTTCACGACGAGTAGGGTCACTCCGCCTATCTGGTGCATGCTGTCATGTTCATTGAGTGGCTAGATGGAGTCACCTTCCACGCTGTAGAAAGCATGCAGACTACTGAGGTGGAGAAGACTGAACAATATTTGGGAATGGAATCGTCGTATGGATCCAAGATGGCTGTGAGGGAGATGATGAAATACAAATACATGCCAGGAATAGGGTTGGGAGCCAAGTCAGATGGAATCATAGAGCCAATTGAACATAATGGGCAGAAAGGAAGGGCTGGCGTAGGATATCAGCCTCCAAAAGTGGAAACTCGCACCATTAACTCTGGGAAAAAGATTTTTGTGCCAGAGCATGTTGCTAGTCCGGGACAAAGTTCAACACTCGAAGATGATATCATCGACGGGATGTGAAAGCTATTGGTGAATATGATTGAAGAATGATGTGAAGAAACTGACATCAAGACACCGAGTATCAGAGATGCCAAATTAGGGAAGAGCTGTAGAATTGGACAACCAGTCCATCCTTGGTTCGCTGGGAGTCTTGGTAGTATGGAACTGTAAAAGTTTTCTTTTGAAAGAGCACGGTCAATTGAGGCCTGTACCGTCTCTGTACCTTTTTGTCATTTGCCTCTTCTGAATGCTTAAGATGTTCACCTTTTGATGAAATAAAAAGATTCAATTTCCTAACTATCACAACTCTATTTTACTGCTTTATTTATACCTAGCTTTTTTTTTCAATAATCAAACCGATAAAAAACAGCATTCCGCAATTATGACATGTAACAAAATAGCTAAGCGCAACAACCCGTATTACGAGGAATATGACAAGAGTATGATGCCAGATAATCTCCCCTAGGAGAACAAATAGCTGGAGAGTTAGAAGAAGTCCAACCTCGAAGAAACGAAAGTAGTCAATCTTGGGAGCGAAGAAGATGTGAAAGAAACCAGAATCAGCCTTCACCAAGAAGCCGAGTAGAAGGAAAAATGATGGAGCTCCTCCGACAGTACGTCGACGTGTTTGCATGGTTCTATGATGACATGCCAGGATTAAGCTCTGACATTGTCTCGCATCGGCTACCCACTGACCCTACCAGATCGCCGGTCAAGCAGAAGCCTAGGAAATTCAAACCTCATTTAAGTCTAAAGATAAAAGAAGAGGGGTACCAGACAAATAGAAGCAAATGTATTAAGGGTCACCAACTATCCAAGCTGGTTAGCAAATATTGTTCCAGTGCCTATGAAGGATGGAAAGATCAGAATATGTGTGAATTATCGCGATCTAAACAAAGCTAGTCCAAAGGATGATTTCCCCTTGCCAAATATCCACGTTCTCATCGATAACTGTGCGAAGCATGAACTACAATCATTTGTGGACTGTTTTGCTGGATACCATCAAATCCTAATGCATGTGGAAGACAGAGAAGACAACATTTACCACGCCCTGGGGAGTCTAATGTTATAGGGTGATGTTGTTCAGTCTGAAGAACGCAAACGCCACCTACATGAGGGCCATGACGACCCTCTTTCATGACATGATTCATAAGGAGATTGTAGTGTATGTGGATGACGTCATCATAAAATATAGAAAGAGTTCAGAGCACCTTGACGACTTGAGGAAATTTTCGAACACCTGCGAAGGTACAATTTGAAGTTGAATCTAGCAAAGTGCGCATTCGGAGTCCCTGTTGGAAAGCTATTAGGTTTTATTATAAGCAGGAAATGGATAGAATTGGACCTATCAAAAATCAAGGCCAACTAGGAATTACCACCACCAAAGAGCAAGAAAGATGTCATGAGTTTCCTGGGAAGATTGAGTTACATCAGTCTTTTCATAGCCCAGTCCATGGTAATCCTTGAACCCATTTTTAAGCTGCTAAAGAAGGATGCTGCCACGAAATGGACGGAGGAGTGCCAAAAAGCCTTCGACAGAATCAAAGAGTATCTTTCAAACCCGCCAATGCTGGTTCCCCCTGAACCAGGGAAACCATTGTTGCTCTATTTGTCAGTCTTGGACAATGCCTTCGGCTGTGTGTTGGGGCAGTACAATGAAATTGGGAGAAAGGGGCATGCCATCTACTACTTAAGCAAGAAGTTCATACCATGCGAGGCCAAATACACCTTGATAGAACACACTTGTTGTGCTCTGACCTGGATCGTTCAGAAGCTAAGGCATTACATGTCGGCATACACCACCTATCTGATATCTCGGCTCAATCCACTCAAGTACATTTTCAAAAGCCAATGCCTACGAGAAACCTAGCTAAATGGAAAATTCTTCTCAGCGAATTTGACATTATGTACATAACTGAGAAGGCTATCAATGGACAAGCTTAGCCAACCACCTCACTGAAAATCTAGTTCTTGGGGATTACAAATCACTTACCACGTATTTCCCCGATGAAGAAGTACTATTGCCGGGGAAGATATTCCAGAATTATACCCTAGATGGAGGATGTTATTCGATGGAGCGGTAAATTTAAAGGAATCGGGATTGGGGCAGTCCTGATTTTTGAATCTGGAGAACACTATCCAGCATCGACAAAGATAAGATTACCTTGTACCGATATTATGGCTGAATATGAGGCATGCATCCTTGGAATCAGAATGGCAGTCGACATGAACATCAAAGAACTTTTGGTCATAGGAGATTCCGGTTTGCTGATCCACCAAGTCCAAGGAGAGTGTTCAACTAAGAATGTCAAGATACTGCCATACCTGCAATGCATGAAAGCTGTGCAAGAAGTTCACAAAGATTGAGTTCAAGATCGTCCCTAGAATTTAGAACGAGTTCGCCAACGACCTTGCGACCTTATCATCTATGATTCTGCATCAAGACAAGAACTACATCGACCCCATCGAGATAGAAATCAAGGATCAACATGCCTATTACTTCCATGTGAATGAAGAACTAGATGGTAAACCTTGGTATCACGACATCAAGAAGTTCCTTGCGACCCAGGAGTACCCAGAAAATGCTACTAATGGTCAAAAGCGAGCCCTCAGGAGGTGGCAAACCACTTTTTCCTAAACAGGGAAGTCCTGTACAAAAGGACCCTAGACTTAGGCTTGCTGAGATCTGTAGATGCCGCCGAAGCAACCAGGTTGTTGGAAGAAAGAAGGCAGTGACGAATTTTGTCCGGAACAACATCGTGTGTAGATTTGGCTACCAGAGTCTATCATCACTGACAATGCTGCTAGCCTCAATAGCGACCTCATGAGGGAAATCTGTGAGAAGTTCAGAATTGTCCACCACAATTCCACAGCCTACAGACCACAAATGAATGGAGAAGTCAAGGCAGCTAACAAGAAAATCAAAAGGATTCTTCAAAAGATAGTGGACAATCACAAACAATGGCACGAGAAGTTACCTTTCTCCTTATTAGGTTACCGGACTACTATGAGAACATCTACTAGGCAACGACATACATGTTGGTATACGGCACGAAGTAACGATACCCGCAGAAGTTAAAATACCGTCCTTAAGAGTCATTCAAAAAGCAAAATTGGACGATGCAGAGTGGATATGGGTCAGGCAATAACAACTCATGCTCATTGGCGAGAAAAGAATGGATGCAGTATGTCATGGCCAGTTATACCAGAACAGGATGGCTAATGCTTTTAATAGAAGAGTGAAGCCTCGCCAATTCACACCGGGGCAGTTGGTTCTGAAGAAAATCTTTCTCCATCAAGTAGAAGCTAAAGGGAAGTTTGCACCTAACTGGCAAGGTCCTTACGTGGTCTATAGAGCACTGTCTAGTGGAGCTCTAATCTTAGAAGAAATGGATGAAAGAGTCAACACGAAGCCAATCAACTTAGACGCAATCAAGAGATATTACACCTGCAGGCAGATAGAGTTAGGGTTTTTGATGTAATAGAACTACGTTCAACCTGATTTCCCGTGGAGGGATACGTAGGTAACCCATATAGGGCTCGGTTACTTTCCCCTTTTGTTTTGTAATAGAAAAACCAAATATCATTTTTGTATGTTGTTCTGGAACTACACCAGCTTGATTTCCTCAGAAAGGAATACGTAGGCAATCCTTATCGAATTTAGTCGTCTTTTGTAATTCAACAACATTCTTGCCTGATTCCACTTGGATACGTTAGCTGTTTGAGTCAGACTCGGCCGTTTTCATTTATTAATCTCATCATTTTGCATCTATTATAATTGAACTACGTTCCAACCTAATTCCACTTTGGATACATAAGCTGCCTGAGTCAGGCTCAGTCGTTTCAGCACATCTCCCACAAACTACATTCAGACTTGATTCTATTTTGGATACGTAGGCAACCTGAAAGGGTACGGTCATAACCTTGCGAAACCTCTATAATGCATTAGCCTCAATTAGGATGCAGTCACAACAGCAAGTAGCCGCGGTGTTAGAAACATCAAGGAAGATCGACAATAACGAGTCGAAGTTCTCAAAGGGATATGTTTGCGTGTGGAAAACCCTTCGCAACATGTTATAATCCAGGGCGATGGCATTTTCCTTAAAAGAAACAAGTATTTTCAAAATATTTTCTAAAAATATATATATAAAGTAATCTACTCCATCTACCGAAATCTGTGGCCCAATCATGTCAAAGGCTAGGGCAAATCAATACCATGGTCGATGAAAACCAACTTTTACCCCTCCCCTACTAAGAAGTTTTCTTTGAGTGCAGGGTCAAAAGGGAGTAAAGAATCACTGGGACCACACTGGGGCAAATGACAGACCAGTCACTTAACTAAGAATTATCTCTCCCTTATACTTAAAATTTTCAAGCACAGCTAAAACTAACTCTTGAATTCTCTGTAGGTGCCCTGAATTAGACAACTGATACAAAAATTTATAAATAGCAAACTACCCTGCTCAATCAATCGGAGCACCCTCTACAAATTGCTTGTCGGCTTCGCTAGTCGAAGTCCTGTAAATAGCAAACCGTTGGCTCAACCAATTGGAGCACCCTATACAAATTGCACGTCGGCTTCACCAATCGAAGTCCTGTATATAGCAAACCATCATCTCAATCAATCGGAGCGCCTTGTACAAATCGAATGTCGGCTTTGCGAACTGGAGCCTTGTATATAGCAAATTGCAAACTTCGCCAACAGAAAGCAATCCGCAGCACCGCTCCGTCAATCACGGATGCCGGAATAGATAATCGCAAACCTCATCACCAATGTTCTGCCAATTAATGGCCACAACCTAGCTTCCCATTCAATAGTATCTCTTGGGCATGCTTATATTTCATTTCGCGATTACTTTGAATGATTTAACGTTTTGTTCGTGAAACTTTAGGTATGATTACGTTCGCTCTCGAGCGGGAGAATACTTTGCATTTCAGTGCAAAGCTCTCCCAACAAGCGGAGACGCACTCTACAAATCAAGCTCTCCCAACAAGTGGAGACATTTCTCAGTGCAAAGCTCTCCCAGCAAGCGGAGATGCACTTTAGCGATCAAGCTCTCCCAACAAGTAGAGACAATTTTCAAATGCTCCGACAACTGCGGAATGGTACACAGCCCGACTAACAAATTGAGTTAGGATCAAGTATCCTATCATCCCAATCCCAAATAACGGCTCGCCGGTAGCCAGGCATCATCATTACTGCATCATTTACAACGCATCTCAATATATTCTACATTACAATATATTGGTACGCGTGTATTTTATTTTGTTTTGTAGGAACAAACACTGTAGCATGGAACTTTTTCTTAGCAGCAGACCGAACTACAACACTATGGGGACAACCAACCCAATAGCGGGCCAAGATCCCAGCTCAAGACGATCAACGAGCTCTAAATTTTGAATCATTCAAATTAGGCCGCAAAATTCAAGCTACCATGAGTGACAAATTTTACGTCTCGTTGTATCGTCACAATATGATACAAGGGCAATTCCTATGAGTGTCATTTGCCAAAATTCAGACTCCAGAACTACATGAGGCGTGATCCTCGTTAAGCCCGAGGTATGTAAGCAACTCAAAACCAGAATTCGGCCCAATATTCCCAAACTTCCCTTGATTCTTCCTCAACTCAATTCTGCAATTCATAGTTTTCATGCCTAAAGTCGGGACAAAATTAGCTTTGGTTCAATTTATTTGCCCGAAAATTCTTTCATCGTCTTCGGTCAAAGAGGGGAAGCTTTTGACGGCCAATTTTGACCCTCAATTTTAAAATTAGTTTATTGATACGTAATAATTTACAATAAATATTTTAAAATTATTTTCTATTAATGAATACCTATTTTTTATAAATGGCAGAATAGCCTGGTATACACTTGTACTTGTTTGTGTTTGTCATCCCGGTTCCTGTACTCAACGAAGTTTCATTTAGACACTTATAGCTATTCGAAGTTAATATTTTAAACCCCTCTAGCCATTGACCAAGCCTACGTGGCAACTTAATGACTGAACTGGACAAAATAGGTGTATTTCACACGTATAAGGAGCGTGGATATAAGTATTTAAACCAAAAATGACTAAAATAAGAAAAAAGAAAAAAAATACAACAAGTTAAATTAAAAAAAGAAGAAGAAAGAAGCATCATCACAATCCTCCTCCACGTTCTACCCCTTCCAACCTTCACCTGCACCCCATTTTTCTCTCTCCCCCTTCTTCTTCACCTTATCCC
>MCJB01019116.1:24992-95532 GCA_002018475.1 Nicotiana obtusifolia | reverse complement strand
AAATCCCACTACAACACAACCCTCCTCCACCACCTTTTTATCCACTAGTGATATTCCTGACCATCATAGATCCGAAGTAACCCCCAGATTGGCTATAAGTTTTGGGAACCTTTCCCGCGTCACTATTCCCCAACTTTTGAAGACAAGCTTTTCCAAAGGACAAAAATAGAAACATTGAAAGAAGATCGCCGGTGAAACATTCTTCTCTTTCTTTTAAAATCTTTTTTGGTTTTGCTTCTTGGGTGTTTGGTTTGAAAGAGAATTTAAGGAAAAATTTTCTTCGCTAATCCATTCGCTGTTTGGGTGTTGAAAGGGGTGACATGAATTTGAATAGAAGAGGAAAGATAGTGGCGATTTTGGAGTGGTTGCCGGCGATGGTGGCAGCAAGAATACCATGGCTGATTGAATCAGTTGTAGTACTGGAGAAAAATAGTATAAAAAAAAAGACAAAGTAGGTTTAATTGTGTGCTTTCAGATGGAAAAAGAAGGGTGGCGGTGTGTGGTAGTGGAGGTGGCAGGTGGAAGAGGCAAATATGAAATTGTATTTAATTAAGTATAAGTTTCAAAATTAATCGCGCAATACTAATATTACGTAATTACAAATGTATTTACTATCTTAAGATTATTAAAATAATTTTTGTAAATACATTACATAGGTGTTATAATTGATTTGACAAAATTACTCCTTAATTTCTAGTACATTAGCTTATTATGCTAATATTTTGAAATTAGTGTTATAATTCGAAATATGCGTTATTTATAGGTAATTAATTAAAATAATTAATAACATATATAATAATTATAATTTGACCACATGTTTTATTGAAATTGTTAAGTTTATTTAAATTGATTTTAAAAGGATTAAAAGTTAAAAGGCTACAATTGTAGTTCCTCAACTGAATACAAAATGGCTATTAGTTAATTTATTTTTAGCCCAAATACCAAGACCATTCCGGACCTGACCCAGTCCCAATACCCCATCTCATTCTAAGTTGGCAATCCATGCCACTCCTTGCGAACCAACCAGGTCGCGCCACATCATTCTCTAATCCCACTCACAAAACAAATACAAACAGTTTGAGCCGTTGATTCAAATCATCAAAGGTCATAATTATCCCTATTTTCTCTTTAATCTCGATCTATTATTAGAAATTATCTCAGCCATTGGATCACACTAATCCAACGGTCCCTGTATTTTCCCGAAATTAATTTTCTTAAATGTGTAAAGCCTTGATTTATTAGGGCCATTGATCAAACAATCAAATGGTCCAGATCCCTTCCCTTGACTTTAACCTTAGAGACGACCTCCCCCCCCCTCCCCTCTCGAAATCCTAAATTATTTTCCTGCTAACCCAGCCAGCCTCTTTCGTTTTCCTCTCTCAATTCTCTTAAACTCCAGACCAATGAATACTTGAAACCTTGCACTAAATCTTGTAAGGTTGCAAATAATGACTCCAAATCGTTGTTCCTGCCTTCTGACTCCGTGAATCTTGCCGATATTCCCCATTTTAATTTGAAACTTCGAGTCTTCTGACTTAGACACATCTATGAAACTTCAAGTCTTAAAATCCTTTGATGCTGCAACGAAATAAAGGGCATGCATGAGCATCTCATGATGTTTATTTGAGATCAGAGGTCAAGTGCAATGACCTATGGATTTTCTGTCTTTGTCCGATGGTCTTCTTGCCTGTAACGGCTATCTTCCACTCAGGTAAAACTCTCATTGATCTTTCCCCTCTGTTCATTTCTGATTTTACTCGATCGTGCTTGCATCATCTGATAATCGTCACCCTTCACTATCTTAGTTTTTAATATGAAACCCTAAGGCCTTAAACGGCACTATAAAAAGGGGTCTTCAATGCTCTCATCTAACAGAACATACAAAGACAAACATACACCAAACATGCAAAAAGACACTGAGAAAATTAGGGTTTCTAGTCTTACCTTTCTTACTGTGTTCCCTCTCTTGTGCTGAGTTCTATTGCTGGTTTAAGCTCGAGGATTCAGGGATTCTGAGCAACAAAAAAAGAGTTCGTTTGGTCTACTGCCCTAAAAAAGGTCTGCATCTCTCTCCTTTTTTTTTCTTTTTGTTCATCTCTCTGAATGATTTAGACATGTCGAGTTAGGTTCTGTAGATTATGATTATTCTATATACGTTTAACATGTTGATATTTATAATTTGTTAATTTAACAACTTCTTGTGATTAGCTTGTTTGTTATGAGTCTTTAAACGATTAGTTGATTAAATCATAAATGATACCTGTTTATCTCTGTCCTGAATTTTCTAACAGTCTCCATGCCTAAGTTCTTATGTGTTTATATTCAGTATGAACTTTATAGTTCTTATTGACTTGCGGTAAGCTCATCTCTGTCTTATTGCACCTCTGTAATTTTGTGAATTTTGGAAGAGGAGTTTACAACCTGATAGTTATGAAGAAAATGATACGTAAACTAAGATGACTTTTATTCCTCTGCTTTTTAACCTTGAGCCTGAATTTACAATATCTAAATACTTTCCTCTCTTCCTGTGTTTGTTAAATTGTTTCTGAGTTACCACTATAGTGTTTACTTTGTTTAGTTATTATCATTGTTAAACCAAATCATGTTCATGTTATCCCTTCACTAATGATACTGTTGTGATATTCACTTTTGCATATTATTCCCTACATCCTATTTGTTTTATGATCGAGTTCATTATTCGGTAATCTTAACTGCTATACACCTGAAAGTTGAATAAGTTTATATCGCTTAACTAAGTTGAAAGAATCTAAGTGTTTAGATGCTTTTCTTCTCTGTATCTGTATCTACTAACTTTGAGGGTAATTTCTGGGCTGTCACTATGACCTTCTCATAATCATACTAAACCGCTGTATACATTTGTAGGAAACTTTCTTGTTTGAGCTAAACTGTCTTCTTTTCTTGAACTTTTGTTATATATTTTCTGTTAAGGTTAAGCTATATTCCTCTTCATAGTGTAAGTCATGATCTTGTTTGGATAAAGTCAACTGAAAATTGCTACATAACTATGTTTGTTTGTCCCATGATTTGTTGGGATCTTTATATATGTGTGTGTGTGTGTGTGCGCGCGCGCGCGCGTGCACACGTGTGTGTAATTCAAAACATGTGCAGTACATCCTTGTCCTCAGTCTCTTTGAGCCACTGCTGATTTTGTAAAGCTTGCATGCATCTATCATCAACATGTCTTTCATGAAAGTAGGACTCAGACATTCTATCATAATCAATTTAGAAGCTGAAGCTGGATCACTTCATACTCCTGTACTAAGCTGAACTTATGTTCAAGTTGAATTTGTTTGCAATGTTTCCATTTCCTTTCTTCACTAACATGTTGATTTGGTTCTGTAATTGGTTCTATAATTTGCAACTTTCCTAGCTTATATAAGGTCACTACCTCACGTACCTTGCCTGTGTAGTTGATTAAATATTACAAGTATCTCTGTTTGACTCTACAATACCATGTTTTTATTTTAAATTTTTCCCAGTTCTTCTCTTTATTACTAATCTAAAACTGAACTTGACTCTCAAAACTTATGAAATCCATTTGTTGATATTGTATGAACATGATGACCTGTTAATACTGTTAGAAGCATGACCCTGTTGAGACCTTAGAAATCCCATGTTTGAACCTGTGAATTTGTAGCCATGATGAGAGTTTAATTCCATTCCTAATGACCTTGATAACCTCTCTATAACAATGGCTGACCATGACTGTTGGTTTGAATATGCATTGATGATCTTTAAGGTGTTAAGTAGTGTTATTAATACCTGCTTGAATATGTTGTTTTTTAATGATGTAACAGTATGACATGAGACTTATGTTTCTCAATTATGAGTGTTCTAAATTCAGCCTCCTTTAGGCTTACTTGATATGTGTTCCTTGTTTAGTATTAAAAGTAATCTGTTTATCTTGTGTTATTCTATTAAGAGGAAAAATATATATTTTGTGGTAAGTAATACTTTAGTATTTAGTTTACACTGGAAGGGCCTCATTGGCACTTAAACCGGTAGGAAAAACAGGTTGTTAGTGATTAAGGGTATTAGGGAGCGGAGTTCGACTCTAGGTTGGGCTGCCCTCCCCGGCACAAGCATTGCCCTGGGTCTTGAGTCCCTTGGGAACTTTGAATTGTCGGGGGATCCAAAAGAAGCATCAACCTTGAGTGGGGTTCCCTCCTTAGCTCGTAATTCATTAACACATTCAGTTCTGTAAGGGTTTAATTAATGACAACGAAAGGTTTCCAATGTGAACCATTTGCTAAGTAAAGCCACCACATTAATATACAATTTTTCCCTTTACAGCATTAATCTTATTCTTGTTTCAGTTATCTGTTTATGTACTTGTCATATGCATCAGAGTGTGATCTATTGTTAGAATATGCTGAATTTATATTGAATATGTATCTAATGACTTTCTTATTCTTTTTGACATGTACATCTATTTGGGCCTCTGAGTTCCTGATGAACTCAAGCCCAATTCCAGCCTTATTGCATTATGTTGGAGAGTCCAAAGTCAGTCGTATTCGCGTCTCTTTACCATTGGGCTTGTTTTTCTTGAGGCCCAATCACAAAGTCCATTCCTCTTTCCCTCAACTCCTTATCATTATTTACTATCTCGTTAGTATAGTTTACTGTATCTGTTAGTTTAAATTAATGTTTGTTGTATTTGTTATGTATTTATTGTTGCTTTATTTCTCATGCATATAACACTCATATAGGCAAGCCTTAAACAAGATAGGATTTTAAAGGGAAATTAGTTAGTAGTAGATCCTTAACTTGCTAATTATAATTTGCTCACAACTTATTACATTTGCGCTCATCTCTATTTTCCTTAAAAGATTTTAATACCCAAAAATTAGCCAAGCATCAGCTCTATCTCAGAAGAAAATTAGATCTCCACTTCATTCTTCAAAAAGGGAAAAATCAGAATTTCAAGAACCATCGCCTTATGGGATTTTTAGCAAATACTCTTTTCTTTAAGGACCTTCAAACCAAGGTATATCTTACGCTCACTTTCACAAACAACTCTTAGAATTATATCCATCTTTTAAACCAAGTATTTATAATTCAAACTCTTTTCTTCACATGCTTTACTAATATGGACCACTTATGTACATATTTCAAAACTCTCTTAACATATCTTTAAACTCCTTTACAAACTCATACTCCTCTTAAGTCTCACACTTGTTTTATAATCTCTCTTAGATATACAGTAAGAGGTACTCTTTGTTACTAATCAAAGCATTTTATAAGTAATTGATCCCAAAATTAGTCTAAATCCTATGGAGCTACCTCAGGTAGATTTTAAGGGGTACTTAACACCTTCCCCTTAGAAGAACAAGAACCCTTACCCATAATCTCACCGGTTAGCAGACTAATTAAGAATATGACTTAGTAATTTGATAGGTACCCTAGTATACCTTTAAATTTTAGGTGGCACTCTTTTTCATTAACAACAGAGAAACCACAAGTTGAATCCTTTCTTAACTAGTGCAAAATAGGGTGCAACATGCATCACCCCTTCATGTAGCAAACAATATCATTTTATTAGAAAAAATTTCCCAAACAGAGCTAGGCAAGACACTTACCTCAAACATGCCAAATCAATACCCTAAAAATGTCTTCCCATGTGAAGCAACCTCCAAACGGCTCGAATCTACCCAATAGAAACTCAATAACATCAAATAATATTGTAGGAATCAAACTCAACTAATAAAGGTCAAATATTTAAACAAATACTCAAAGTAAACCAAAAAGCCAATCCTGGCCCGCACCCCGAAACCCGAAAAATCTCACAAATTCCAATTATTTGTAACGGCTCGATGTGTCGTAGAAACAAATGTGATGCTAATTGTTTAGACTTGGTTGCCTTAAGTGCAAAATTCCCCTTTGTAATTGTATAATTTTAATATTCTTGCAGGGTACGAGGTATAAGAATTGAATAAATTAAGAAAAGAATTCGAAAAATTAAGAAATGCAAGAAATGCAATCGCATTTCAGATGTGCGAACCGCATATCTTGCACAGGCATCGCAAAGTGAAACAGAAACCTGGGCGTAAAACCAGGTCAGGAATTGCGGTCAGTATGCGATCGCATATTGGAAATGCGGACCGCAAATTCCACTCCCTGGATCGTAAAGTGGAACAGAGAAATTGGGCAAACTTTACGACAAAAATGCGACGAGAATGCGAACCGCATTTCAGGTATGCGGACCGCAAATCTGACAGTAGGATCGTAGAGTGAGACAGAGTTTTGGGTCAAATGTTGTGTCAGAAATGCGGCCCAAATGCGATCGCATTCTGGCATCTGGCAATTTATTTTCATTCCGAGTTTGACCCACTATAAATAGGGACCCATGACCCTAGCATGCAAGAAACCCTCTTGTTTTCGATACTTCCTCTGTAAAACTCACCAAACCACCTTCAAACCATAGTAAATCAACCTCCAAATCACCTTGAAATAGCCCCAAATTCCATGAAAACACCTCCATGACATAGCTATCAACTCCCAATTACCAACCCAGCTCTTCCCATTTAAACTCACCAAAACCCAGCTGAGAAATCGCCTGAGACAACCCCAAATACGCTGAAAAACAACCGTGAAATCATCCATTCAACACCCCAACATCAACTACGAAAAACCCACTCTTCAAACCCCAAAACCTAGCTCGAATTTGCTGCAAATACTACCGTGAACAGTACCCAAAAGCTTTCAGACGAGTTTGAGGCTCGAAGGCTTGTGGCTTTGATTGCTGCAGAGATTTGAATGCATTGGAAATCTTGAACCTAGGAGCAAAGCGAGGTAAGCGGTTGTCCTAATCTTAGCTTGAGGGACTAGAAATCATGTGCTAATTGTTAAATTGCTTCTTGTTGAGAACAATGTATAGGTATGGTGACGAGTACCTATACATTGGTGTCGAGCATGACCGTGGGTCATATATTGATAAGTGTTGTGCAAATATTGTTCTAATTGCTGAATATTATCCGTGACATTGTTGTAATGAAAGTGGGAGCGGGTGGCACGCCTGCCACGAGATATTATGAAAATGGGAGTGGGCGGTACGCCTACCACAGGATATATTGTAAGTGGGAGCGGGTGGCACACCTGCCACAGGATGTGATGTATGTGGGAGCGGGTTGCACGCCTGCAACAAGAGGTTACGAGAGGTGAAGGTGGCTTGTATCTCATCTCATTGTGTTAAAGGCTAAATTGCAGTTTTTCTTTGTTATTCATTGATGATTCGTTTCGCTTTATTTGTCTGTTATTGCAATGTATGCTTTCTTTCCCCCGTTTAAATTGTTTATGTATTTCTAATTTTCTGCTGTAGATACATATATGTTGATAACTGTACAGGTTTATCTGGAGTCTTGTCCTAGCCTTGTCACTACCTCGCCGGGGTTAGGCTAGGCACTTACCAGCACATGGGGTCGGTTGTGCTGATACTACACTCTGCACTCTTTTGTGCAGATCCCAGTGCCGCAGGCTTCGGACAGTAGAAAGCTTCCAGCTTTGTGATTATCAGGCGACCCAAGGTAGTACTGCAGACGTTCGCAGATCTTGGCGTCCCTTGACCATTTCCTTTACCTGTTTCTTCCACGTAGTTCGGAGACAGTATTTTGTTATTTCTTTTAGAACCTTATTTGTAGTACTCTTAGACAGTCTGTGAAACTGTGACGCCAGATCTTGGGTAGTTTGTAAGTGATTTGGTATTGATGATGTTTTGTAAAGTATGAAGTTTAATTCATATCGTTTTGATGTTACCAGTTTTGGTTGATATTTTTGTGCTGCAAACGTACTCGTAAGTAGAAAAAGGGAAAATAGTCCGGTTGATTGGCTTGCCTAGCTTTCACTAGTAGGCGCCATCACGACTCCCTGGGATGGGAAATCCGGGTCGTGACATTATCCATTTGAATACGAGTCTAACTATACAAGTTTCATCCAAATTTGAATCTGAATTAGTATTCAAATCTCTATTTTTCATTTTAGAAAAGTTTTGCCTAAACCCCCAAAATGCACTTTCTTATCTTTCAAGCCAAAGCCCTCCCTCTAATCTTTTTAAGATTATTTGATTTAGAGCCAAAATCAATGATAGATTCATGTTATAGTCATAATTTCAAGGTAGGTTTAAGAAAACTCCCTTAAAAATTGCCTCTTCCCCATCTCCAAAACCTCATGAGAAAAAATAACTAAATTCCGAAACAAGTAAAATAATACAGTTGCTGTCCCAACTCGAATCACATCCTAGATGATCCCAAAATTCACATTTGATAAGTGCAACACAATTCTTGCGATATTACACCCAATTAGCCTTTTGAATCACCCAATTTGGCCTTAAAATAAAGAGAGATATGATGTGTTAAAATTTTAGATGAAGTCTGAAAATTTTAGGGACATAATTAGTATTTTCATAATTATTGCACCAGAAAATCAACAATTGTAAAATCATTGTTTTAGTACCCAAGACTCATTTGGAACCTCTCGGACACAAACCATATATGTATTTCAATCATAAAAATATGCTACGAACCTGCTCACGTACTCAAAATACCGAAAAGAGGTCGTCTTGGCCCGATATTGATCGTGATCAAACTCCAAATCTTATCCTTAACTAGTCTCTAAACCAATGATCCAAAACACACCCGAGCCTCTCGGGACCCCACCTAATCATACCAACAAGTACAGATACATTATCCAAACTTATTTAAAGACTCAAAACCCCCATAGGAACATCACAACAAAGAATCTATGCTCAAACTTAATAGAATTTCTCTTAAGTTGTAAATTCTTCATTCCTTCAAAAGAGTGTCTGAATCACACCTACACACTTCGGATTACTTCCAAACTTTGCACACAAGTTCAAATTCAACTATATAGACTTATCAAAAGTCACGGAACATCAATTTGAGTCCAATAACATCAAAGTCAACTCTTGGTCAAGCTTATGAACTTTGTCACGGCCGCAAAATCCCATCTAAGATAGTCGTGATTGCGCCGAGTCTCTAAGACTAGGTAAGCGTAACACACAAGAGAACTTAACCAAAATAACTACTAAGAATATTAAATTAAACTGATAAATCTCATGATAACATCAAGACTGAATAACAATCACAATGTCCCCAAAACCCAGTGAGGCTAAGTCGTAAGCTCTAAGAAGTACACTAGAAATCTCAAAAATACAATACTGCTGGATGTAAAGATAAATAGTAGAAAGGATAGTAGTATAAGGTGACTCCGAGGCCTGCTACCGTCAAGCAGGTTTACCTTGAAGTCTCCGAGATATCCGAGTCAACTTACTAGCATCCGGTACAAGCAGAAGTACCTAGATCTGCACTAAAATGTGCAGAAGCATAGTACGAGTACACCAGAATGGTACCCAGTACGTATCAAGCCTAACCTCGGTAGAGTAGTGACGAGGTCAGATCAAGAAAACTACTATACATAAAAAGCCTGTGCAAAATATTAATATAATCTAACAGTGGAAAAATAGAGGAAATAAATGACATATAAACATCTTATCAAACTAGGCTAAGAAAAGAAATTAATGCAATAAAGGACGACAAAGAGAGAACATATGACTAAAACAACAATGATCAAATACAATCAAAATACGAGTTATATGTCAAGGTAAACAATGCAAAACCGTTCAAATCAATGAACCTTCCTAATTTAGAATGTGTACAAAACAAATCACACCGAGATACCACACCTCATGTTCCTATTTCATAAATCACAATCACAATTTTTTTATTATATCACCGCGTGAGCCTTGTATTTATTTTTAAAGTAATTTTTTCAAAATAGCTACACGCGTTTTAGCCCCCTTATCTCACCATGTGGCTTCAAATAATTCGTAACTAGCAACACGCATATAAATCCTACATTATTCCACCACATGTGTTTCAACACCCACCCTTATATCACAGTGTGCGTATCATTATCACAACACAATAATCAAATCGCATCTCACGTGCCCATATGCCACAACCCAAATCAACAATAACAATATTACCATAATACATAGCCCACGGCTCAACCACAATGTGTACAAGAATCTCAATAATAACAAAATGAAAGAGAAACAACTCAACAAGGAAGGATGTCCCAATATTCATTACTTCATCCACAATGTGTTCATAGCTTTCACAACTACAACCTCAATAACTCAACAATGAAGGCATTTCCGTGAAATGGCAACTTGCAATTTAAGTACGTAACATAAGCTTAATAATGAAAAAGATAGCATGAAATAGAAACTACGACTAAATGCTTGAGAATAACTCAACGATGGGGAGGATAGCATGTAATAACAACTACAAATAAATGCATACAAGAGTAGCTTTGACAATCGAAACTATGACACGTAATAACAACTTCAATTAAGGCATGTTAGAACAAAATTGACAACGAAAGATAGAATTAATAATAATAACTTCAATTAAGTGTTATATGTAACCTAAGAAGTCAAATATCGCATATCTGCCCATGTACACACTCGTCACCTCGTGTACACATCTTCCACATAAATCACGCAGTACAATCAAACTAAATCCTAAGGGGTAGGTTATCCCATGCAAAGTTAGGCAAGATACTTACCTCAACTAGGCAAAATCAACACTCAAAAATAGCTTTTCTTCTAAACATTCACCTCCACGCGACTCAAATCTAACAAAAATGACTTAATATTATCAAACAACGCAAGAGAAATCAATTTCGATTAATAAAGCCAAAATCTTTACACGATTCCACAAAAGTCAACAAAAGTCAACCCCAGGATCGCCCGGTCAAAACCCGGGTCTTAGGGTAGATTCCCATTACCCATAAACCCACAAGCCTATATATGTACTTTGTTTTTATACCCGAGTCCAATTCGACTCTCAAATTTGAAATTTTTAATTTTTTGAAACATAGACAAAATTTCTCAAAATTTCTATTTGATTCTCATAAATATGATGTTAGATCTCATATATAATCATGTAATATACTTTGAAATTGATCAATTATGTGAAAATCTCCTCTCCGAATCGCCTCCTAACCGAGTCTAGGGTTCTAAAATGAGAGAAATGAGATCAAATCCCATCTTCCCAGCCCTTTTGTTCGGGTGCAGATGTCGCAATTGCGACACTATGCAACATTGACTTCGCATTTGCGAAGTCTACTCCCATGGCAAATGCTACCTTTAGGTTGCAAATGCAAAAATACACAGCCTAGCCTACACTTCGCAAATACGACACCTGAGACTCCTCTGATATGATCACAATTGTAGTGCTGGTGCTTGCAATTGTGATAACTGGAGCACCAACACACTAGCAAATCGGAACCAGCTCAAAACCATTTCGAAACACGTCTGAAACTAACCCGAGCCCTTGGGGCTCCAAACAACACATCCACACAAGTCTAATAGCATCATACGAACTCGCTCACGCAATCAAAATGCCAAAAGAACGTCTAGAACCATGAATCGGACCCCAAAACGCATGAATTTCAAAAGAAAACTCAATAACCTCTAGAATTGCATCCCAGTATCCGAATTCTATCAACCAACTCCAAATTACACAAAATTTTGGAGACAAGTTTCAAATAGAAAAACATACCTATTCCAAGTCTCGAAAATAAATTTCGAACCCGATAGCCATAAAGTCAACCTACTGTTAATCTTAGGGAGACTATAAACATCAAATTGCCAACGTTTGGCAAAACAAGTCAAATCAATCTAGCGACCTCTGAATTCGATTCTGGGCATACGCCCAAGTCAAAATCAAGACGCGAACCTACCAGAGCAATCAAAACACCGTTCCGGGGTCATTTTCATAAAAAGTTAAACTTCGGTCAACATTTTCAACTTAAGCTTCTAAGCCAAAAACCAAATGGTCCAAATCAACCTAAAACATTCCCGTAACGAAACTAAACCTCCATGCAAGTCATAAAACCACAAATACACATACTGAAAGCTTCAAAAGGGGAAACAGGGATCAAATACATAACACGACAGGTCGGGTCGTCACATTCTCCCCCCTCTTAAAACAAATGTTCGTCCTCGAACAATCACGGATACATACCTGAAGTGCCAAAAAGGTAAGGATAACAGCTATGCATATCATGTTTGGTCTCCCAAGTCACCTCCTTGATCTGTTGACCTCTCCATTGAACATTCACTGAAGCTATGTTCTATGATCTCAACTTCCGAACCTGCTTGTCCAAGATAGCCACCAGATCCTCATCATAATTCAATTCCTTGTCCAATTGAATTGAGCTTAAATCTAATATATGTGATGAATCACCATAATACTTCCGGAGCATGGAAACATGGAACACTGAGTGAACTCCTGATAAGCTGGGTGACTGCAAGTCTATAAGCCACCTCACCAACTCTTTCAAGGATCTCAAAAGCACCGATATACCTAGGGCTCAAATTTCCCTTCTTCTTGAACCTCATGACACCCTTCATGGGTGAAACACTAAGCAAAACCCTCTCTCTCACCATAAATGCTACATCTCGAGCCCTCTGATCAGTATAACTCTTCTACCTAGACTGTGTTGTATGAAGCCGATCCTGAATCAACTTGACTTTTTCCAAGGCATCCCAAACCAAATCACTGCCCAACAACCTAGCCTCTCCAGGCTCAAACCAACCAACTGGAAAATGACACCGCTTCCGATATAAGGCCTCATAAGGAGCCATCTGAATACTCAATTGGTAGTTGTTGTTGTAGGAAAACTTTGCAAGCGCTAGATACTAATCCCATGAACCCATGAAATCCATAACACATGCACGTAGGATACCCTCCAAGATTTGAATGATTTGCTTGGACTGCCTGTCTGTTTGGGGATGAAATACCGTGCTCAGCTCGACCTTTGTGCCTAACTCACGCTGCACAACTTTCCAAAAATGTAATGTGAACTACGTGCCTCGATCGGAGATAATGGACACCGGCACACCATGAAGAAAAAAGTTTCACAGATATAGATCTGAGCCAGCAGCTCTGAATAGTAGGTGGTCACAACTGGAACGAAGTATGTAGACTTGGTCAGTCTATCCACAATAACCATACTGCGTCAAATTTCTTCAAGGTCCATGGGAGCCCAAGAACGAAATCCATTGTAATACACTCCTACTTTCACTCTGGACTGTCAAGTCTCTGAAGTAAATCACCCGGCCTTTGATGCTCGTACTTCATCTGCTAACAGTTCAAACACCGAGCCACATACTCCACTATATCTTTCTTCATTCTTCACCGCCAATAGTGCTACATCAAATCATGGTACATCTTCGCGGCACCCGGATGAATGAAATACCGCAAACTGTGAGCCTCCTCAAGAATCAAATCACGTAACCTATCCATATTGGGTACACAAATCTGGCCTGCATCCTCAACACCCTGTCATCTCTAATGGAAACCTCTTTGGCATTGCCGTGCTGCATCATTGTCATGCCGCAAACTTGGGGAGGCGTGGCCGGCACCCGGTGCCATACTCAGCCCGAGCGTACCATACTGTAATTGTGAACTCTGGAGGGGTAACCCTCAACTTAGGCCGATGAGGCCTACCTGCGAGCTGACAATACCAATCAAGGACGACCGGACAGTATTCTAAATTATCTAAAAATAACGTCTCTATCATATGAGGGGTAAAGATACCCAAAAGCTCATATACATAATATATAGGCCGACGAGGCCGCCATGAACGTCTACAACCAGCAATACATAATTGAACATGTACATAGGGCTGACAAGGCCACAATACTGATATACAAAATATACATGACTCGTATACAAGCCTCTAGAGATAACTGAACATTATCATGGTCAGGACACGGCCTCGACCTACCCATCAAACCTGTATATATAAAATGGACTCCAAGGTCTAGAACTGGTAACTCTGGGGAAGTGGAGCTTACCAACCAAGCTGATGTTTGGCTCTATCTACTGGGAAGGTCTATCCAGCTGTCTATCAGGACCTGCAAGCATGAAATGCAGCGTCCCCAGCAAAAGGGACGTCAGTACAAAATAATGTACCGAGTATGTAAGGCAACAGAATAACTGAAAGATGAAACTGAACTGATAATATAATAACCGAAAATAATTGGGAGTCAAAGATAATCTGAAGATATGCTTACCTACTAATACTGATTCAACTTTCTCAATATAGTAAGTAATATAGATGTCCAGCCCTATTAGGCTCGGTACATATAACTGCTATGTCGTAGTAGGCTCTCTTAAAGGTGCTCGGACATACTAGGCTCTGTATCTCAGCCATTCTAGGCTCACTCATAGGTGCTTGACCACAATAGGCTCGGTATATAACTTACTATCTGATCAGAGGTTTCCCAATAAGGGCCTACCTACCGATTATAGCTCGATGGTGGCTAAAATACTGTAATACTGCCCAATAGGGGGCTTGCCCACCGTTTATAGCTTGATGGTGGTGAAAATACTATAATTTTATATATATATATATATATATATATATATATATATAGAGAGAGAGAGAGAGAGAGAGAGAGAGAGAGACCATCTACTCTCTTGACTAGAAGAAGACATCCTTAACTGAATATAAA
Organism: Nicotiana obtusifolia; assembly: GCA_002018475.1. Lineage (NCBI taxonomy): Eukaryota > Viridiplantae > Streptophyta > Magnoliopsida > Solanales > Solanaceae > Nicotiana > Nicotiana obtusifolia. The sequence continues at coordinate 80,966 of MCJB01019116.1, read as the reverse complement.
GTCCTGATAAGGGAGAATACGATAACTTATGAGACTAGGATAATGTACATAAATTCAGGAATACAAACTTCTCATTATGTCTTGCTTAGTTTTGAGATCGCAACATCCCATTTCCTAACCTGACATATAAATGTCAAACTTAAGTCCAAAATATACACTGCCCGTAGTACTTCAACCTATATCAAGGTATGAACTGTGGTTAATACCATGGAAGAACTCAAAACACATTTCTAAGCTATTAGCTCTTTTACGGAGAATTGGGCAGCACTTCCCCTGTATTTCCTCACTTCTCCAAACACAAAACAACACAAAACAACAACATCATCAATATCAACAGCTAATCCTATCCATCCAACCCCTCAACCACATAAGAACAATTCAAATAATAGTACAATGAGCGACAAACTCGATTTGTGATTAAACAACTATAATTTAAACTCCTTCTTCCTTTCAGAATTTATCAACAACATCTGCCGCCACATATTTAGTAATCCCTACTAATTTTCAGCCGCAATACAACTTTAAAATGACCCTATAACAGTCCCACAAGTTCAGCAACTAAAAACTGATTTTTCAATTTACTAAAACACGTTTCTGACTTGTCTTTTGTTTATTTTCAAATCGAGCAACACAACCAATAGTACATAATTAAGCTTCTTATCCTATAAACCAACCATGAATTTAACTTAAAAAAATAAGTTCACAACCAGCCAACAGTGACGCAACAACCAACAGTACATAATTAAGCCTCTTATCCTATAAACCAGCCATGAATTCAACTTAAAGATAGGTTCACAACCAGCCAATAATGACGCAACAACAAACAACATATCACTCTTTCAAAACTCGTTAGTTCACGATCGAGCTACAACTCGTAGAAGCATAGATAAGGGAAGGAGAAGCATAAACTTACTTGGACTGAGTAGAACCCACGAAACCTGGTCTTTCTTCATCCAAAATCAGTCACCCCAATGCAGCTCCAAGAAGGAGAGAGAGAGAAACTAGCAAGCTATCCGGGGTTTTGGCACTAGAATCACATCGTATCACTTGAAATCATCTAGGGTTTGTGTGAGATTTTTGGGGAGGAGTTGCAGGGGTTCAATCTGATGTTCTTAGTCTGAAAAATGAGCAAATGGAATGAGTTAATAACTCCTTAAAAGTCCTCTCTTGGCCGCCCCTCTCTAGTCAATTTAGGAGCTTTTAATTGAGGCCTCTCCTTTTGGCAAGTAAGTGATGCACCTACTTGTCACCTACCAGTTTGCGTAGTCTCGCAAAAATGCGAATGTCTCTCTACTCCGATGTTGTATCAATGAACGGTTTAGACTAGACATGTAGATCTTCAATTAGGTAGGTGGAACATCCTGTAATTCCAAGTACATTGGGATAAAAGCTCAGCTACGTTTGGCCTAAGTTTTAGCACATTTATGAATGTAACTTGTGAAGATCTTTGCCAACTTTTGTCCCACAATTTGCTTGATTTCAACATATAATACAAGACTATCATACGACTAAAATAAATCATCACCTCCTTATCATATTGAGCACCCTAGTCTTACCCCAAAAGTACATGTTATAACATTCCCAACTTGTCGACTTCCGACAAAACTAATTTTCTTCAATTCGGTTAGCTTCTAAGCCTTCCAACCCTCTTGGTACTTGCAGTTCATGATCTTAAGTATCTGTAACCTCCATGTTAATACGATTAACTTACTTTATGTACTTTCAAAAATGATCTTATTTCTGAGCTTATATCAATTGACTTACGACGTACTATTACGTATAAAATATGGGATGCAATAGTTGTTTCCTTAAGGACAAGCAAGTGGGAGTTGTCGTACTGATGCGCTCTGATGCGCTCATACTAATAAGACCAAGAAACCATGCAAGCAAGAATCCATCTAGGCTCTGAAATATCCAACCTCACAAACCGATTGGCCAAAGCCTGAACATCCAATGCTAACGGTCTCTCTCCAACTGGAATATATGCAACGCTACCCACCTCCGTTGCATCAAATTCAGATCTTATTGCTCAAACAAGTGTTGTAGACTCTGATGATCTGTGAATACCTCAAATGACACACCATAGAGATAGTGTCTCCAAATCTTAAATGCGTGGACAATGGCTGCCAATTTTAAATCATGCACTAGGTAGTTCTTCTCATGGGGCTTCAACTGACGTGAAGTATACGCAATCAACCTACCATCTTGCATCAAGACACACCCAATGACAATCCACACAACATCACAATAAATTGTATATGAAACTGATGCTGAAGGCAAAACTAGAACTAGAGTTATGGTTAAGGCAGTCTTGAGCTTATGAAAGCTCTCCTCACACTCATCAGACCATCTGAATGGGGCACCCTTCTGAGTCAATCTGGTCAAATTAGCTGCAATAGATGAAAAACCCTTCACGAATCGACGGTAATAACTAGCCAAGCCTAGAAAAATTGAGATCTCTGTAGCAGAAGACGATCGGGGCCAACTCTGAACTGCCTCTACCTTTTTCGGGTCCACCTTAATCCCCTCACCGCATGACCCAAAAACTCCACTGAATCAAGCAAAAACTCACACTTGGAGAATGTTACATATAACTTCTTTTCCCTCAAGGTCTGGAGCACGATCCTCAAGTGCTGCTCATGATCCTCCCGACTGCGGGAATATACCAATATGTCGCCAATGAACACGATGACAAAAGAATCAAGATATATTTGGAACACACTATTCATCAAGTGCATAAATGTTGATGGGTCATTGGTCAGCCCAAATGAGATCAGAAACTCATAGTGACCATACTAAGTCGTGAAAGCAGTCTTCGGAATGTCTGAAGTCCGAATCTTTAGCTGATGATACCCTGACCTTAAATCAATCTTCAAGAACACTGAAGCTGATTAAATAAGTCATTAATGTATGGCAATGGGTACTTTTTCTTGACTGTAACTTTGTTAAGCTGCCGGTAATCAATACACATCCTTATGGGCTGAGTGCTCACCAGAGGTCAATAGCAAAATCGATATCCCTATCGGGCGGCATGCCTAGTAGGTCTCCTGGAAACACAACTAGGAAATCTCTCACTACCGGAATTGACTCAACGGTAGGAGCATCAGCACTAACATCCCTCACAAAGGCTAGATATGTTTCACACCCCTTCTCAACCATTTGTTGTGCCTTCAGAAAGGACACAACCCTGGCATAGCCAATGTCACGGTCTTGGTATGACAGTCTAGAATAGCATGACTGGGTGGCAACCAATACATGACCAAGATCACGTAAAGTCTAACATACTGAGTAGCAGAAGGTCAACTCGCGTCTCATAACCATCGATAGTGACCAAACACGACATATAAACACGGTCAACAATAATATATTCTCCCACATGCATAGACACATATATAGGAGCATTCAAAGAATCACGAGATATATCCAAATATGGAGCAAAGTAAGATGACACATATGAATAAGTGGAACCCGGATAAAAAAAGACTGATGCGTCCCTATGACAGACTAGAACGATACTTGTGATGACATCACCCGATGCAACCGCCTTTGTCCTACCAGGAAAAGCATAGAAACGAGCCTGGCCTCCCCCTCTAGGGCGATCTCTACCCGCCTGGCCTCCATCACTAGAAGGTGGTGTAGGTGGAGCGGCAACTGGAGCAGTAATCATGGTTTGTGAACCCTGTGGACCCTGTGGCATCTGTGGAGCCTGTGTAGTCTATAGAGCTTCGCCCCGCCTAAGTCTGGGATAGTCCCTCACCATATGCCTGGTATCACCACACTCGAAACAAGCTCTTTGTAGGTGTGGCTAAATTGAGCTGACCTGGTCGGCTAGACTAACTGTTGACAACACCCCCTGTAGGAGGTGCACTGGAAAGTGGTTGTGCATATGCCCTACAAGCATCTGGTGGTGCTGAATGAACTGCTCGACACACATAACCTCTGCCATGACGAGATGCAACTAGAGCGTGAGCACCACTTAATCCTCAAGAATCTCGAGGCGTTTTGGCCTCCTTGTCCTCTATGTCCTCCCTCTGCCCTGCATACCCTTCATCCTCCGAGCGATCTCTACAACCTGCTGAAATGGAGTATCCGTCTCCGACTCCCCAGCCATGCTGAATTTAAGACCATAACTGAGCCCCTCGATGAATCTGTGGACTCGCTCTCTGACTGTAGAAACCAAAGCAGGTGCATCTCAGGATAACTCACTGAATGTGGCATACTTTAACATTGTCATAGTCCCCTGACGTAGCTGCTCGAACTCTATGCGCCATGCTCCTGAAAGGTCTGGGGAACAAACTCTCTCAAAAACATATCCGAAAACTGAGCCAAGTGAATGAGGTTGCATTAGATGATCTACCCTTTTCGTAATCCTTCTACCACCCATATACTGCTCCTAATAGCTGAAATGTAGTAAAGGCTACTCCACTCACCTCCATAATATCCATGGCACGGAGAATACAGTGGCACTTGTCTAGAAAATCTTGTGTATCCTCTGTAACTGCACCACTGAAAGTAGGCTTGAACCTTTCAAGTCTCCGCTACTCCTCCTCCAATGCCTCTGGCCTGACCATAGAATGAACCGAAATGACGGGCAGTGCTGGCATAACTCCTAGAACCTGATCAACCTGGACCCACTGCTCTGGGGTACGCGCCGCGTGAGTTTGAAATCCTTCCCTAGCCTGAGATATAACTGGTGCAATGGGGATCAATCCCGCCTGAGCTAGAGTGCCAACATGCTCAAAAAGTGTGCTAGGGTTTCCTAGAGTCCAGGGGTGACAACAAGTGCCTTGGGTGCCTATCCCCCAACCGAAGCTGCTGGTGGCTACTTAGTCGCTGCTCGGGCAGGTGCTCTAGCTGCAGCACGTGCCCCTCCTCGGCCTCTACCTCGATCCCCGCCTCTCGCGGCTCTAGCAGGGCGTGCGTGTGTCTTATCATTTGACCCAGAAAGCATGTTCTCACCATCTGTGAGAGAGTAGAAAGACAAGGCTTAGATTTCAAAATTAATAAATCCGCACGATAAGGAATAAAAAAGTGGAATTTTTCCTAACAGTTCTGTAGCCTCTCGAAGATAAGTACAGACGTTTCCATACCGATCAACAAGACTTTACTAAACTTCCGTATGACTCGTAACAACTATGACCTAGAGCTCTGATAACAACTTGTCACGACCCCAAAATCCCACCTGAGGTAGTCGTGATGGTACCTAGTCTCTAAGACTGGGTAAGCCTAACACACAAGAGAATTTAACAAAAATAACGACTAAAAATATTAAATTAAACTGATAAATCTCATGATAACATCAATACTGAATAACAATCACAATATCCCCAAAACCTGATGAAACTGAGTCATAAGCTCTAAGAAGTACACTATACATCTAAAAATACAATAATGTTGGATTTAAAGATAAACAATAGAAAGGACAGTAGTAGAAGGTGACTTAAAAGCCTACGATAGTCAAGCATGTATACCTTGAAGTCTCTGAGATATCTGAGTCAACTCAGTGACGTCCAGCAGGAGCAGAAGTACCTAGATCTGCACAAAAATATGCAGCAGCGTAGCATGAGTACACCGCAACGGTACCTAGTAAGTATCAAGCCTAACCTAGGTAGAGTAGTGACGAGGTCAGGTCAAGACACCTACTAGACATAGAAAGCCTGTGCAGAATATTAATACAATGACGAATAAAAAATTTATCAAACCAGGCTAAAAACGAAAATTAAGGAAATAAAGGACGACAAAGAGAGAACATATAACAAAAGAAAATGATCAAATGCAGTCAAAATACGAGTGATATGAATTTTAAAGAAAACAATGCAATTACCATTCAAATCAAGGAACCTTCCCATTTAGAATGTACTACAAAAAAATCACACCGAGGTACCACACCTCATGTTCCCATTTCACAAAATCACAACTATAATCTTCCTTATATCACCACGTGAGCCTTGCATTTATTTTAAAAATATTTTTTCCGAAATAGCTACACGCGATTTAGCCCCCTTATGTCACCACGTAGCTTTAAGTTATTTCCTTACTAGCAACACGCATATAAACCACTTTATCTCACCACATGCATTTTAATACCCACCCTTATACCACCGCATGCATATCAATATCACAACACAATAATCAAATCGCACCTCAGGTGCCCATATGCCACACCATTACAAAATCACCAATAATAATGTTACCACAACACATTTCCCACGACTCAATCATAATGTGTACAAGAATCTAAATAATAATAAAATGAATGAGAAACAACTCGACAAGGAAGGGTGCCCCAATATTCAACACTTCAACCACAATGTGTTAATAGCTTTCACAACTACAACCCCAATAACTCAACAATGAAAGTATTCCCGTGAAATGGCAACTTCTAATTCAAGTATGTTACATAAGCTTGACAAGATAGCATGAAATAGCTACTATGACCAATGCATGAGAATAACTCAAGAATGGGGAGGATAGCATGTAATAACAACTACAATTAAGGCATGTAAGAATAAAATTGCCAGCGAAAGATAGAACAAATAATAACAACTTCAATTAAGTGCTTATAAGTAACCTAAGAGTCTAAACCGGTCAAGTATCACATATAAGACCATGTACACACTCGTCACCTCGTGTACACGTCTTCCACATAAATCAAGTAGCACAATCAAACCAAATCCTAAGGGGTAGTTTTCCACACGTAAATTTAGGCTACATACTTACGTCAACTAGGCCAAATCAACACTCAAAAAAAGCTTTTCCTCTATTGTAGATGCAACACCAGAGACCCTCTTCTATGTCGCAATTGTGATGCTGGTGCTCGTAATTGCGATAACTGGAGCACCAGCACACCATCAAACCTGAACCAACTCAAAACCATTTCGAAACACGTCCGAAACTCACCCGAGCCCTCGGGGCTTCAATCCAAACATCCACTCAAGTCTAAAAACATCATACAAACTTGCTCGCATAGTCAAAACACCAAAATCCTATCAAGAACGCATGAATTTCAAAAGAAAACTCAAGAACCTCTTGAATAGCAATCAAGCGCCCGAATCCTATCAAACCAACTCCAAATTTCACTAAAATTTGCAGACAAGTTCCAAATCGCAAAACAGACCTATTAAAAGTCCCAAAACAAAATTGCGAATGCGATAGCCATAAAGTTAACCTACGGTCAAACTTAGGGAGACTTCTAAACCTCAAATTGCCATGTTTCGGCAAAACAAGTCAAATCAACCTAGGAACCTCCGAATTTGATTCTAGGCATATGCCCAAGTCCAAAATCACAATACGAACCTATCGAAGCCATAAAACACCTTTCTGGGGTCATTGTCACAATAGTCAAACTTCGGTAGATGTTTCCAACTTAAGCTTCTAAACCAAGAACCAAAGAGTCCAAATCAACCCAAAACCTTCCTGGAACGAAACTAACCCTCCCCCCAAGTCATGAAACCACTAATAAATATACGGGAAGCTTTAAAAGAGGAAACGAGGCTTAAATACATAAAATGACAGCTCATGTCGTCACAAACTCTTAAGTTCTTCAAATTGCCAACTTTCGGCATATAGTGTCGAATTTTTCTAGGAAATTCCAAAACCAAATCCGAATATACGTACAAGTCAAATTATGATACAAAACTATCAGAACCATCAAAACTCGATTCCGAGTTCTTGTACCCAAAAGTTAAAACCTTGGTTAACTTTCCAACTTAAAGCTTCTAAATCGAGAGTCATTCCTCCAAAGTAATCCTGGACTACTAGAACAAAACCGATCATACGCGCAAGTCATACTACATCATATGAAGTTACTCATAGTCTCAGACTACTGAATAGAAAGCTAAAGCTCAAAACAAATGGTCGGATCATTACATTCTCCCCCACTTAAATATACGTTCGCCCTCGAACTGTCACGACCCCAATTTCCCTTCCTAGGATGTCGTGATGGCACCTAGTCTCTAAGACTAGGTAATCCTAACATACATGCAGAATTTAATTGAGAAATGATAAAAACTTTCAAATAACTCAACAACTATCATAAAAGAACTCTGCAAATCAATAGAACAAAACTCCCAAAATCCGGTGATACCAAGTCACAAGCTCTACAGGAGTATATTAAACATCCCTATACAACAATATCTATAAAAAGGGGAAAAGAAATAAAACTAGATAGCGGGTGACTTCGAGGCCTTCAGACGCCGGCATATATCTTAAAGTCTCCAAATCCAAGCTCGACTCACTGGTGCCTAGGCTGGTAAGAGGTTACTGGATCTGAACAAAAAGATGTGCAGAAGTGTAGCATAGTAAACCACAACGGTACCCAGTAAGTGTCAGGACTAACATCGGTAGAGTAGTGATGAGGTCAGGTCAAGACCCTACTGGAATAAATAAGAAAACTGAATAAGTATATGATAGTGTGATAATGATAAACAACATAAATGAAATAATGAAGAAATATACCAAGAATAGCTACACTAAACTAAGGCAGTTAAGTCATCACGGAAGAAACAAGGAATAATATGTCAAGGAAAGCGATGCAACCAAAACACAAGTGATGTAATGGAAAGGTATCAACAAGGATCACTATCGAGGTACCGCCTCGTAGTCTCATTTCACAAAAACAAATCACAATATTTCCTTCTATCACCGTGGGAGCCTTGCATTTAGTTTTAAAAATTATTTTTTAGAAATAGCTTACCGAGTTTTAGCCCACCTTATCACACCGCGTGGCTTCAAGTAGTTCCCCTACTAGCAACACGCATATCAAGCCCACCTTATCTCACCTCATGTGTTTCAATCCCAATCCTTATACCTCTGCATGTGTATCAGTATCATAGCGTATCACAAATCGCACCTCAAGTGCCCAATATCACAACTTGCCAAAGAGGCCAACAATAATAGTGTTTCCACAGTAAATTGCCCATGGCTCAACCACAATATGCACAAGAGCCTCAACAATAGCTACTGAAAGTGAGTAACTCAACAAGAATGGTATTTCAACAATTTATGACATTGTCTCAATGGGAATCACGACCTTTATAACTCAATGCCAAATTCAATAATAAGATATTCCAGGAAATAACAACTTCAAGTAAGGACTCAATGATTGAAGAATGAATAAGGAATAGCGAGAACAATAACTTCAACTAAACATGTAAAGACAATTAGCAAGTAAGAGTTAAGACAAGTATTAATGCTGACAAGTAAACCATGTGAACATAGACTAATGATGATGATTATAACATATTATGGCAACTTAATTAAAAGCATGAAAGAATCTACATAGCTAAAACTGGTCAATTACCACATTTAGCCCATATACACACTCGTCACCTTGCGTACACGGCTTGCACATATCACAATTAACACAAAACAACATCAATCCTAAGGGGTAATTCCCCCCACACAAAGTTAGGCAAGATACTTACCTCAAAACACGCCAACTCAATCCACTAGTAAGCTTTTTCCCGCGATAATCCAACTCCGAACGGCTCGAATCTAGGCGAAACAAATTTATTCCATAATACAAACTATAGGAAGCTATTATGAACAATAAAGTTGCAATCTTTAAAGGGAAATAAAAAGTCAACGCAAAAGTCAACCCGGGCTTGCGTCTCGGAACCCAACAAGACTTACAAATTCCGAACATCCATTAAATAACAAGTCCAACCATACAAGAATTACTCAAATCCGACTTCAAATCGCTTTTCAAATCCCCAAAATTTGGTCTAAGAAGTTTCACAATTTTTTCCCAAATTTTCCAAGTCAAATCACTAATTAAATGATATAAATAACAATGGATTCATGTATAATAGCCAAATCTGACTTAGAATCCCTTACCCCTATGATTTCCTTGAAAATCCCTCGAAACATCACCACAACCCGAGCTCTCTAGGTCAAAAGATGAAAAATAGAAATAAAACTTCGAACAACCCCTTTTCTGCCCAAAGACTTGCGCTTCTGCGGCCAAACTATCGCACCTGCGGCCCTGCACCTGCGAAAAATACATCGCAGGTGCGGTTCCCACAAAGGCCCTGTAGACTCCCACATGCGGAACCCCTAAGAGCATCTACCGGCCACTTCTGTGTGTCCGCTTCTGTGCAACACTGACCGCACCTGTGGTCCCAGCTGGCAAGACCTATTTTCGCTTCTGCGACTCAAGGGCCGCTTTAACGGTGCCGCACCTACAACCCAAAGTGTGTAGGTGCAATTGCACCAGACTCAGCTGTGGTTCAGCAATCATCAAAGCCCAAAAATGATCCGATTTCATTCCGACTCACACCCGGGGCCCCCGGGACCCTGTTCGAATATACCGACGGGTCCAAAAACACTTAGAAGACCTACTTGAGGCAAAAAATCACATCAAACAACATAGAATCTGCGAATCGCAACGCAATTCAAGCCTATTGAAACTATAAACATCCGACTTCCAAAACTAATGGCGAATCATACCGAAACAACTCCAATTGACCAAAATTTTGCACACAAGTCATAAATGACATGATGGACCTATTCCACCTACTGAAATCGGAATCCGAGCCCAATATCAATAAAAGTAAACACTGGTCAAACTTCTCAACCTTTCGAACCATCAACTTTCTAACTTTCGCCAATTCTAGCTGAAATGAGCTACTGGCCTCCAAATCAATATCGGGATGCGCTCCTAAGTCCAAAATCGCCATACGGAGCTATTCAAACCGTCAAAAATCCATTCCGGATTCGTCTATACAAAAGTCAAACTACGGTCAACTCCTTCAACTTAAACTTCCAACTTAAGGAGTATGTGTCCGATTTCACTCAGAATCTCACGCGAAACCAAAACCAAACTCCCCGACAAGTCACATAACCATAATACAACATAGAGGAGGCAATGGATAGGGGCTCAGAGCTAAAATAATCAAAATGCCTGGCCGGTTCGTTACATCCTCCCCCTCCTAAAAAAAGTTCATCCTCGAACGAGTATAGAGATATACCTGAAGTGGTGAAAAGATGAGGATAACGGCTATGCATATCATGCTCGGTATTCCAAGTCACCTCCTCAACCGGTTGATCCCTCCGCTAAACCTTCACTTAAGCAATGCTCTTTGACCTCAACGTTTGGACCAGCCTATCAGAAATGGTCATCGACTCCTCAACATAAGACAATTCCTTGTCCAATTGCACTGAGTTTGAATCTAACACATGGGACAGATCACCGCCTCCCATATAAGGCCTCACACGGAGCCATCTGAATACTCGATCGGTAGCTGTTGTTATAGGCAAACTCTGCAAGCGGCAAGAAATAATCCTAAGAACCCCCGAACTCCATAACATAGGCACGAAGCATATCCTCCAATATTTGAATAGTGCACTCGGACTATCCGTCTGTCTGAGGGTGGAATGCTGTACTCAACTCAACCTGTGTGCCCAACTCACATTGTATGACCTTCCAGAATCGTGATGTAAAATACATACCTCATTCAGAGATGATGGATGCTGGCACGCCATGAAACTGCACAATCTCGCATATATAGACCTGAGCCAGCTACTCTGTAGAATAAGTAGCCACTACCGAAATGAAATGAGCCGACTTGGTCAATTTATCCACAATAACCCATACTGTGTCAAACTTTTTCTGAGTCCATGGGAGCCCAACAACAAAATCCATGGTAACTCGCTCCGATTTACACTCGAGAATATCAAGCCTCTGAAGCAACCCACTTGGCCGCTAATGCTCATACTTCACCTACTTACAATTTAGGCATCGAGCTACATACTCCACTATGCCTTTCTTCATCCTCCTCCACCAATAGTGCTGCCTCAAGTTCTGATATGTCTTGGCGACACCCAGATGAACGGAGTACCACGAACTGTGGGCCTCTTGAAGAATCAACTCACACAGACCATCCACATTAGCCACACATAGCCGGCCCTGCATTCGTAAAACATCATCCCCAATAGTAACCTCCTTGGCATCGCCGTGCTAAATCGTGTTTTCGAGGACAAGCAAATAGGGGTCGTCATACTGACGCTCTCTAATACGATAATATAGAGAAGACTGAGAAACCACACAGGCCAGAACTCGACTTGGCTCCGAAACATCCAATCTAACAAATTGGTTGGCCAAGGCCTGAACATCCAATGCTAATGGCCTCTCCGTTGTTTGTAGATATGCAAAACTGCCCCAGCTCTCCGCTTTTCGACTCAAGGCATTGGCTACCACATTGGCTTCTTGGGATAATATAGACTAGTGATTTCATAGTCCTTAAGCAACTCTAACCATCTTCACTGCCGCAAATTAAGAGCATTCTGTTTGAACAGATGTTGTAGGCTTTGGTGGTCGGTATAGACTTCACAAGGGACACCGTGCAAATAGTGTTGCCAAATCTTCAAGGCATGAACAGTAGCTGCTAATTCTAAGTCATGGACATGATAGTTATTCTAATGCACCTTCAGCTGTCTAGACGCGTAGGCAATTACCCTACCATCTTGCATCAACACCGCACCGAGGCCAATACGTGACACACCACAGTACACATTGTAAGACATCGAACCCATAGGCAACACCAACACTGGGACTGTAGTCAAAGCAGTCTTGATCTTTTGAAAGCTCTCCTCACACTCCTCGGTCCATTTGAACGGAACACCCTTCTGGGTCAATCTGGTCATAAGTGCAGCAATAGATGAGAAACCCTCTAAGAAACGATGATAATACCCTGCCAAACCAAGAAAACTCCATATCTCAGTAGCTGAAGACGGTCTGGGCCAACTCGGTATTACTTCAATCTTCTTTGGATCTACCATGATCCCCTCACTCGACACCACATGACCCAAAAACACCACCGAATTAAGCAAGAATTCACACTTTGAAATCTTTGCACACAAATTCTTTTCCCTCAAGGTCTGGAGCACGATCCTCAGGTGTTGCACATAATCTTCTCGGCTTCGTGAGTACACCAAGATGTCGTCAATAAACACATTGAAGAATGAATCAGGATAGGGCTATAATACACTGTTCATCAAGTGCATGAATACTTCTGGGGCGTTGGCCAGCCCAAATGACATCACAAGGAACTTGTAGTGACCATACCGAGTCCTGAAAGCATTCTTCGGAATATCTGGATCCTGAATCTTTAGCTGATGATAACCTGATCGCAAATGATTCTTGGAGAACACTATGGAACCCTGTAGCTGATAAAATAAGTCATCAATGCATAACAATGGATACTTGTTCTTCACTGTAACCTTGTTCGCCAATAATCAATATACATGCGCATAGAACCATCCTTCATTTTTACAAACAAGACCGGAGCACCCCAAGGTGACACACTGGGCTGAATGAAACCCTTATCTAGCAATTCTTGCAACCGCTCCTTTAACTCTTTCAACTCCGCTGGAGTCATACAATATGGTGGAACAGAGATGGGCTGAGTGCCCGACAATAAGTCAATACCAAAATTGATATCCCGATCTGGTGCCATGCCTAGAAGATCAGCTAGAAATGCATCAGGATAGTCTCTCACTACCGAAACTGACTTAACTGTAGGAGTATCAACACTGATATATCTCACAAAGGCTATATGTACATCACCCCCCTTCCAAACAATCAGTTGTGCCTTAAGGAAAGACACAACCCTGCTAGGAACATAGTCCAAAGTACCCCTCCACTCCAATCGCGGTAAACCTGGCATAGTCAACGTCACCACGCTAGCATGACAATCAAGACTAGCATGATAGGGCGACAACTAGTACATGCCCAAAATAACATCAAAGTCTACCATCCTGCGAAACAATAGATCAACTCTGGTCTCAAAACCACAAATAATGACTAAACACGACCGATACACACGGTCAACAATAAAAGAATCTCCCACAGGCGTGGACACATACACAGGAGACTCAAAGAATCACGGGATCTGCTCAAATACGGAGCAAAGTAAGATGATACATATGAATAAATGGAGCCTAGATCAAGTAAGACCGATGCATCTCTATGACAAATCGGGACAATTCCTTTATTAACTGCGTCTAATGCGACCTCCTCCGTCCTGCTTGGAAGAGTATAGCATCTGGCCTAGCCTCCCCCTCTTGGGTGACCCCTACCCGCCTGGCCTCAACCCCTAGCTGGCTGTGCTGGTGGAGTGGCAAGTGGTGCGGTAACCACGTCCTAAGAAGTCTATGTAGGTGCACCCCCTCTTGAGTAGTCTGTAAAGGTGCACCCCCTCCTGAGGCTGGGGCAGTCCCTCACCATATGACGAGTATCACCACACTTAAAGCAAGCTCTCAGAGTACATGGCTGCTAAATCGGCTCAGTCCTGGTCAGCTAGATTGACCGCTAAAAGCACCCTGTGCGAGAGTAGATGGAATACTACTGGAAGCTGGAAGTGCTGAATGAACTGGAAGGCTCACATAGCCTCTACTATGATGGGCTGCAACTGGGCACGGGCACCACTATATGTTCCAGAATCTCGACGCCTCTTGGCCTCCCTGTCCTCTCTCTCTCCCAGCCCGGCATACCCTCCAATCTCCGAGCGATCTCTACCACCTGCTGATACGGGGTATCAGTCTCCAACACTTGAGCCATGCTGAATCTAATACCATAATTGAGTCTCTCGATAAATTGATGGACTCGCTCTCTAATTGTGGAAACTAAGGCAGGTGAATGTATAGACAACTCGCTGAACCTGACAGCATACTCTGATACTTCCATAGCACCCTGGCGCAACTGCTCAAACTCCGCGCACCATATATCTTGAACACTATGGGGAAAAAACATTCTCAGGAAAATCTCTAAAACCTTAGCCCAAGGGAGTGAAGCTGCCTCGACGGGGCTACCGTCCTCATAAGCTCGCTACCCTGGTATGCTGGTTCCGACAGCTGTAAAGTAATGAAAGCAACTCCGCTCGTCTTCACTATACCTATGGTACGGAGAATACAGTGGCACTTCTCCAGAAAGCCATGTGTGTCCTCTGTAGCTAGGCCGCTGAAAGTAGGAAGATGGTACTTCTTATACCTCTTGAGCCTGAGCTGTTCCTCCTCAAATGCTGCTGCCTTAACCTCGGGCTGAACTGGGATAACGGGCTACACTGGTATGACCTCTGGGACCTGGTCAACATGGACCTAATGCTCTAGGGTACGGCCTGCAGGACTCTATGCTCCTCCCCTGGTTTGAGATGTTGCAGGTGCAAGTGGAATCAACCCCGCCTAAGCTAGAGTACCAAACATGCTCAAGAACTAGGCGAAAGTCTCCTGAAGTGTAGGGGTAGCAACAGGCGCATCAGGTGCCTGCCCCCCAACTGGAGCTACTAGTGGCTCCTCTGTCGGAGCTCGGGCAGGTGCTCTGGCTGCACCAAGTTCCCCTCCTCGGTCTCTGCCCCGATCCGGACCTCTCGTGGCTCTAGCGGGGGTGCGAGTGTTTGATCGTCGGATCCAGCAGTGCCTGTCCTCACCTTCTTTGAGAGAATAGAAAGACAAGATTCAGAATTTTGAAGTCAATGAATTTGCACAATAAGGAATCAAAGAAGTGAAGGTTCCTAACAGTTCCATAGCCTCTCGAAGATAAATACAGACGCCTCTCTACTGATCCGTGAGACTCTAATAAACCTGCTTTTGACTCGTACCAACGATAAACCTACAGCTCTGATACCAACTTCCTTCCTTAGGATTTCGTGATGGCACCTAGTCTTTAGGACTAGGTAAGCCTAACATACATGCAGAATATAACTGAGAAATGAAAAAAACTTTCAAATAACTCAACAACTATCATAAAAGAACTCCGCAACTCGACAAAACAAATCTCCCAAAATCCAATGATACCAAGCCACACGCTCTACAAGAGTAGACTGAACATCTCTATGCAACAGTCTCTATAAAAAGGGAAAATGAAATAGAACTAGATAGAGGGTGACTCTAAGGCCTACGGACGCCGGTAGGTATACCTTGAAGTCTCGAAATCCGAGCTCGACTCACTAGTGCCTTGGCTGGTAAGAGGTACCTGAATCTGCACAAAAAGATGTGCAGATACGTAGCATGAGTATACCACAACAATACCTAGTAAGTATCAAGCTTAACCTCGGTAGAGTAGTGACGAGGTCAGGTCAAGACCCTACTGAAATAAATAAGAAAACTAAACAGGTATATAATAGTGTGACAATGATAAACAATGGAAATGAAATAATGAAGAAATATACTAAGAATAACTGCACTAAACTAAGGCAATTAAGGCATCACGAAAGAAAACAAGGAATAATATGCCAAGCAAAGCAATGCGACCAGAACACAAATGATGTAATAGAAAGGTATCAACAAGGATCGCTATCGAGGTACCGCCTCGTAGTCTCATTTCACAAAAACAAATTACAATATTTCCTTTTATCACCGTGGGAGCCTTGCATTTAGTTTTAAAAATCATTGTCCAGAAATAGCTTACCGCGTTTTAGCCAGCCTTATCACGCCACCTGGCTTCAAGTTATTCCCCCATTAGCAACACGCATATCGATCCCACCTTATCTTATCACATGCGTTTCAACCCCTATCCTTATATCACCGTATGCGTATCAATATCATAACGTATCACAAATCGCACCTCAAGTGTCCAATATCACAACATGCCAAAGAAGTCAACAATAATAGTGTTTCCACAATAAATAGCCCATGGCTCAACCACAATATGCACAAGATCCTCAACAATAGCTATCAAAAGTGAATAACTCAACAAGAATGGTATTTCAACAATTTACGACTTTGCCTCAATGTGAATCACGGCCTTTATAACTCTATACCAAAGTCAACAAAAAGATATTCCAAGAAATATCAACTTCAAGTAAGGACTCAACGGTTAAAGAACGAATGAGGAACAGAGAGAACAATAACTTCAACTAAACATGTAAAGACAATTAGCAAGTAAGAGTTAAGACAAGTATTAAGGACAAGTAAAGCATGTGAAGATAGACTAACAATGATGATTATAACATTTTATTGCAACTCAATTAAATTCATGAAAGGAATCTACATAGCTAAACCCGGTCAATTACCATATCTAGCCCGTGTAAACACTCGTCACATTGCGTACACGGATTCCACATATCACAATTAACACAAAACAACATCAATCCTAAGGTGTAATTCCCTCACACAATGTTAGGAAAGACACTTTTCTCAAACTAACTCAATCCACTAGTAAGCTTTTCCTGCGATTATCCAACTCCGAACGGCTCGAATCTTGCCAAAACAACTTCATACCATAAATACAAACAATAGGAAGCTATTACGAACAATAAATTTGCAAACTTTAAAGAGAAACAAAAAGTCAACCCCGGGCTTGCGTCTCAGAACCGAACAAACTTACAAAATCCGAATACCCATTCAATAAGGAGTCCAAAAATACAAGAATTACTCAAATCCGACTTCAAATCGCCTTTGAAATCCCCAAAATTTGCTCTAAGAAGTTTCAATTGTCCCCCAAAATTTTCAACTCAAATCACTAAATAAATGATGAAAATAACAATGTATTCATATAAAATCACTAAATCCGAGTTAGAATCACTTACCCCGATGATTTTCTCGAAAATCCCTCGAAAAATCGCACAACCCGAGCTCTCTAGGTCAAAAGATGAAAAATGGAATTAAAACCCCGATGACCCCCTTTTCTAACTAGTGAATTGCGCTTCTGCGACCAAACTGTTGCACTTGCGACCCCGCACCTGCGGAAAATCCATCCACTAAAGCCCTGAAGACTCACACCTACGGAATCCCTAAGAGCATCTGCGAAAGGCGAGCTGCTTCTGTGCGTCCGCTTCTATGCAACACTGACCTCACCTGCGGTCCCAGCTGGCCAGACCCATTTTTGCTTCTGCAGCTCGAGGGATGCTTCTGCGGTGCCGCACCTACCACCCAAAGTGCGCAGGTGCGATTGCACCAGACTCAATAGTGGTTTAGCAATCAACCAAGTCAAAAAATGATCCGATTTCATTCCAACTCACACTTGGGACCCCGTCCGAATATACCAACAAGTCCTAAAACACATAACGGACCTACTTGAGGTCAAAAATCACATCAAACAATATCGATTCTACGAATCGCAACCCAATTCAAGCCTATTAAAACTATGAACATCCGACTTCCAAATTAATGCCGAATCATACCGGAACAACTATGATTGACCTCAAATTTTGCACACGAGTCATAAATGACATGGAAGACCTATTCTAACTTGCAAAATCAGAATCCAATCTCGATATCAATAAAGTCAACTTTCAGTCAAACTTCTCAGCCTTCCAAACCTTCAACTTTCTAACTTTTGCCAATTCAAGCCGAAATGACACTAAGAACCTCCAAATCAAAATTCGGACACACTCCTAAGTTCAAAATCACCATACGGAGCTATTGGAACTGTCAAAACTCTTTTCCAGTGTCGTCTACACTAAAGTCAAACTACGGTCAATTTTTTTTACTTAAACTTTCAACTTAGGGACTATGTGTCCCATTGTACTCCGAAACTCACTTGAAACCAAAACCAAACACCCCGACAAGTCACATAACCATAATAAAACATAGAGGAGGCAATAAATAGGGCATCGGGGCTAAAATACTCAAAATGACCGGCCGGGTCATTATACGAATGTGCCAAGAGTTGTTCCAAAGCCTTCAAATCACTGTATAAACTCACCATACATATACCCACAGGTATAACTCACCATACACTTACATCGTCAATCCAAAATTCATTTTTAGACCCGATTCTCGCATCTATATACTGTATAAGTCTAAACTAGCCGCGTCAAACCGCACCCATATTCTAGGATATAATCACAAGATGTACCCGATAACTCATGTACTCATAGTAATATCTCCAGAAAGTAATAGCTGCTCGTTATCCAATGCGTTACTGATAACAAATCTCATATTAAATAAAAACTTGTCCCTAACCTTCACAACACTGGTAACGATGTAAGAAACATGAAGAAACTCATAACAACCCATGAAATCAATAAGTTGTAGAGTTCTCTCGTCCCATAAGGACCATTGCCAAATTCTAAGCACAATAATGGATTATTCTTCCAAACATACCTTAACCCAATACGTGCAAATTTTAGGTCCAAATACCTCGTCTCACCTAGTACAAGCAGCTAAACCGACAAATCACACCAAAAGCCACATGGAACCTCACACAACGCGGTCCATACACCAAATAAGCAATAACTCAGATATGACAAATAATAGTAAGAGGTCAAATAAGAAAGCTCCAACCAAATTTAACAGGTCGGGCAATATTGAACATATCCTCATGAACTATTATCACAAAGTAGAAGCAAAACACACGAAATAAGTATAAGGAATCACAGGTCATCATAGTAATGTTGCAACGTACAACCCGATCCAATTATATCAATCCACCTAGGAATACCTAGTGCACCCTATTTTGCACTAGTCAAAACAAGATTCAACTTGTGGTTCCTCTGTTATTGATGAAAAAGAGTCGCCACCTAAAATTTTAAGGTATACCAGGGTACATATTTAATTACTAAATATCATATTCTTTATTAGTGTGGTAACCTATGAGATTATGGGTAAGGGTTCTTGTTCTTGAAGGGAAAGATGTTGGGCACCCCTTAAAATCTACCTAAGGTAGCTCCATAGGATTTAGACTAGATTTAGGACTAATTGTTGGAATTATGCTTAACTAGTGTTTAAGTGGTATAGTTACTATATATTAGGGCATAATACTTACAAGAGAGATGTGTAGTTTAAAAAGGTATGAATATATAGAGGAGTCTTGGAAAAACAATGTTAGTGTATGTACGATTGAAAGAGCTTGTGATGTTTGTATGAAAACATGTTAAAAGAAAAGCTAAGTTATAAAACACTTTGTCTTTTAAGAAGCATGGATGTTCATGTTACTCTAGTAAGATGAAGATGTTATGAAAGTAAGCCTAAGATATACTTTGGCTTTTAAATATTTGACTTGAAAGAACCGTTTGAAAATCTTTGTTTGGGCGACAGCATCTTGGTTTTTCAAAAAGAGTTGATCCCATTTTTGAAGGTCAAACTTGCAATTCAATTATGATTTTCCTTTTGAAAGAGGGGCTGCCGCCTCTCGCTAAGCTTTTTGGGCTTCAAAATCTTTAAGAAGAGTTACCAAAAACGTAGCAGCTAAATGGTGTAAACAATTTATGATTACCGAATGGGAATTAGTTACTAACTAATGTTTCTTTTAATCCTATGTCTTTTAAGTCTTGG
Source organism: Nicotiana obtusifolia (assembly GCA_002018475.1). Taxonomy (NCBI): domain Eukaryota; kingdom Viridiplantae; phylum Streptophyta; class Magnoliopsida; order Solanales; family Solanaceae; genus Nicotiana; species Nicotiana obtusifolia. The sequence continues at coordinate 60,752 of MCJB01019116.1, read as the reverse complement.
CTATGTTTTTTTATGATTTAAGATATAAAGTAAAGTATTCAATCAAATATTTGATTGTTGTATACATGTGAGACAAAACAACAAGAACGCAGCAAAATGCAATAAGACAGTAAGGCTAAGGCAATAAGGCAGTAAACAATAATGGAGTCAAGAGGAGAGGATTGGACTTTGGTCTTCGGGCCTCAAAGAGGCAGGCCCAGCAATAACAGGGACGGGCAACATCTGACTTTGGACTTCCAAGATATAGCAACGCTGGATTTGGGCCTGAGTTCCTTAAGAACTCAGCAGGCCCAACCAAATGTACATGTTCAAAATAGGAGAAGAGAAAGTCATTAGAAGAATAATACTCTATACATGTTAATACATGAAACTTGCAAGCAAAAATAAAAGAAGGTGACTAACAAGATTTAAACACTAGGAGTGTCATACTAATGTGGTGGTTATGTATAGCAAGTGATCCACATTGAATACCTTTCGTTGTCATTAAACACTAAACCCAAAGAGAATAGCAAGTGTCAATGAATTAAAGACTAAGGAGAGAGTTCAACTCAAGGTCGAAGCCCCCTTTAAATCCACCGACACTTCAAAGTTCCCAAGGGTCAACCAAGGGTTAAACTCTACTCCCAAATAACCTTAACCACTAACGACTTATTCTTCCCTATAGGTTTAAGTTCCATTGAGGCACTTTCAATGTGAATCAATCACCAAAACACCATACCACAGAAGTATACCCTTCTTAGCAGAATAATATAAGGAACAAAAAAAAAATAGTCTTATTTATATAACTATATTTCCAATACTAAGGGAGTGATTAACACATTAAACAGGTCTGAAGGTCAAGTTCCAAACACACATAGAGGCACGAACATTATAATGTTGTTGCTAAAAATAAAAAACTTAGGACCACACATCTTAAGGATAGATAAAAAAACACACAGTTCAGATATGCAACAGCCCAGAAATATATATGAATTTGCCCTAGCAGACTAATCACATATCGGTTTTACTAAGGTCTTGTCACTAGCACACACATAGGTTTACAATACTACTTGGAACTTTTGAAAGCATCAACAAAGATTCAAACAAAAAGTTATAGTTAGAATCCTCTGCAGGTGTTATTACAGATACCAGAATATGATAAGAACTGTTAACATGACTACGGGTTTGAATATTCAAATGGAACATCTAAGAATGCTTAATAGGATCACAAACTATCAGGCTTACTTAACCTTGAAATTGATGACAGAACCACCCCTTTTAAAGAGTATTAATCTCATTATGATATAGGCAAACCATTATGTCCAAGCAGTAGCAATTAGAATTTTCCCTTAGGGTTCTTAGACTAGGGTCAATTCAGATTAAAAGAAAAGGGAGAGCTGGGTGCAGTTTCAAGACAATGCACAGAAGTAAGAAATCATGAAAGAAAAATAGAGGTATATGTAGCACTTTCATTCAATTGCACATAGATATTTTAACTAAGGTTATGATCTTACAAAAACAGGATGCGTTTCACTTATTATAAGATCAAGTCAACAATGTCATTAAGGAGGTTAGAGACAGGGAAGATACTAGACTAAGCAGGTTTAATTCAATTGTACAGGCTAAAGATTAACATCTAAACCTGATGAAGTTGTATCCAACTTATAAAATAGTTAACATTCAACTATAGTAGACATGACTATAACCTTTTTTAAGAGAGAACACATGCAGAAAGGTTATTGATGTTCATCAAAATTTACCTTAATGAGACTGTTTCATACAAAAAGACTAAGAGATGTAATTAATAGTTAAACATGGATATAAGGCTTTCATTGTAATGGTTCAAAGACTGCTTAAAGGCTAACAAATTTGAACACTTATACTTCACATGCCTCAACTAAGTGATGAATGATTAAACTATGTGCACTCATGTATGTTCTAGTTAAAGCCATCAAGCAGCAACCTCAAACACAGAATAACATAATACAGAAAATATGAAGATCACAGCAGAACATTAAACAAAATATGGGGTCTAGGTAAATATGAGAAGTCATTAAGGCATATTAAGTAGTTTAATCATATACGGTGCTTGATACAGAATAGAAGTCATCAAGGTCACATAATAACTTAGTCAATACGGATTAAGGATACTTAAAAGCATAACAGATGACCATAGTTTAACAACACCTCATTATGAACTAAAATAAACAGTTATGTACTAACGACAAACATCATAAACGAAAATAGTTAATTGGAAGATAGCAATCTGTTCATAATATTCGAATAAAACAGTCAAAAGAGAAAGGGAAAAGGTGTACTGATCTTCTATTGGGCAGCGGACCAAACAAGTATTTCAGATTAGCCATTTAGGAAGTCAAAGCTCAAGCTTTCAATCAGTGACAAACTCAGAACCAGAAAGAAAGAGAAAAACAGAGATTTAGTAAGAATTCAAACTTCCATCAAAATTTCCTAATAACACTATATTGTGTATTAATTTCTCGGGTGATAGGTGTAGTTGGTGATGATAGCTGAGAGCGATCAAGGCTCTATTTATAGTTCCATTTAATGGCTTATGGTATTAGATTCAAGCATAGGTAATGGAAGATGACGAAGGAGTGGTGATGCAAGCAAGATCGGGAAAATCTAAGGAGATAGAGTAAAAATGATGAAGAAGTTTTTACCTGAGTGAAGATCGACCGTTTGAAGGCAAAGAACCGTCGGGTAAGACCTCAATGTCCCGAGGTCATTGTGTTTCACCTCTGGACAAAGAAGGACAATGGTGATGATGAAGATCACCATGCATGCCATGGATTTAACCGCACATTGAGAGAAATCTGAAGACTTGATATTGCATCGTTGTATCTAGGGTTTAGATTTGGGTATTTGAATAATGGATGATGAAACGGGAAAGAATCGGTGAGAATCGCGGATAGGGAAGGCAAAGAGGATGATTCTCTATTTGATTTGTGACCTTGCACAAATTTGATCACGGCTAGTTGAGAGAATAGAGAGAGGAAGGGAAAGGGGGCGACTGAGTTCGTCTGAGAAATGATTAGGGTTTGGGGTAGGTTAGTCCGTCTTTGGGGGATAAAGTTGAGAGGGCCGTTTGATCTTTAGATCAACGGACCTGATAATTCAGGGATTGAAAGATTTTAACGTGAAAATATGAGAGTCGTTAGATCTTCTGTTTTCAAAGGTTTAGATTAAGTCTGATGGGGTACAAAAATTAAGAGGAAACAGAGATAAAACGAAAGTCGTTAATCTGTAGGATGGACGGTTTGGATCTGTTGTGTTTCTTTTGTGAGTGATAGAGACGGGTGATGTGGCGTGTTCTAATTGGTTCAAATAGTATGGCATGGATTGCCAAGGTGGACAAGGAGGAGTGTTAGGACTTGGTCAGGTCCATATTTGGGCCTCTTGTTTGGGCTAAAATAATTTAAATAGTAGCTATTGTGTGTTTGAATGAGGAATTACAATTGTAGCCTTTTAGTCTTTTGACCCTTTTGAAATTAATTTAAATAAACTTAATTATTTCCAATAAAATATAGTAAAATTATAAATATCAAATGTACCACCAACTCTTGTAATTATAAAATACTTTGTTTTCTATATTGTTACACTAATTCTAAATTATTAATACGATAATCCGATTAATCAAAATCTGAAAGATAATTCGTTAAATTAATTATAAAGCCTATGTGGTGCGTTTAAAAAATTACTTAGTATTTTTAAAATAGTAAGTATATCATATAATACACAATATTAATACTGGATGATTAATTTAAAAACTAATGCTTAACTAATTTTATAAAAATGCGTATTTATTGATAGAAAATACTTTTCAAAATATTTATTGTAAATTATCAAGTACAAGTAAATTAATTTTAAAAGGGAGGGTCAAAATTGGTCATCAACAGCTGCCCCTCTTTGATCGAAGACAACGAAAGAGTTTTAGGGAAAAGAAATTGAACCAAAGCCAATTTGTCCCGACTTTAGGCATGCATTTCAGGAATGGCACGAAGATTATATGCTACAGGATTGAGAGTTATGGAAGATTCTACGAGGAACTTTTGGGAAGATGGGGCCAAATTCTGGCTTTGAATTGCTTACATATCTCAGGCTTAACGAGGATCGGGCCTCATGTAGTTCTGGAGTGAGGACCTTGAGGAAGCAATATTCGTAGGAATTGCTTTGTATCGTGTTATGACGGTACTGCGAGTCGGAGAATTTGGTACTCATGATAGCTTGAATTTGCGGCTTGACTTGAAGGGTTTGAAAATTTGGAGTTCTATTAACTGTTTTGAGGTTGAGCTTGGATCCTTAGCCCGCTAATGAGTTTGTTGTCGCTCATAGCATTGTAGTTTTATCCGCTGCTTAGAAAAAGTTCCATGTTGCGATATTTGTTCCCACAAAAAATTAAATACACACATACCCATATATTGCAATGCAGAATATATTAACATGTGATATAAATGATGCAGGAATGATGATGTCTGGCTACTGGCGAGCCATTATTTGGGATCGGGATGATGGGATACTTGAACTTGAATCGATTTGTTAGCTGGGTTGCGTGTCGCAGCAGTTGTCGGAGCATTGAGAAAGTGTCTCCGCTTGTTGGGACAGCCCGACTTGTAGAGTGCGTCTTCACTTGTTGGGAGAGCTTTGCACTGAAAAGTGTCTCCGCTTGTTGGGAGAGCTTGATTTGCAGAGTGTGTCTTCTTGTTGGGAGAGCTTTGCATTGAAAAATGTAAAGCAATCTCTGCCTAGGGGTAAATGACTTAAAATTTAATCATGCTTGAAGCTGCATGATCAAGACGTCAAAACATTCGAGATAATAACAAAGGAAAAGAAAAGCATGACCGAGAGATACTCTTGACCGCGAAGCTAAGTTGCGGCATCGATTGGCAGAACGTCAGTGACGAGGTTTGTAATTGTCTATTCAGGCCTCTGTTGTGACAAAGTGGTGGTGTGGATTATTCCGATGACGGAGTGAACAATTTGCTATATACCAGGCTTCGATTGGCGAAATTGACATTTACTTTGTACAGGGCGTTCCGATCGATTAAGCTGACGATTTATTATATATAGGACTCCAATTGGTGAAGCCGGCGGCTCGTTTTGTACAAGGTGCTTTGATTGGTTGAGCAGGTGGTTTGCGATATACAAGTCTTCAATTGGCGAAGCAAGCAGTTCGTTTTGTACAAGGTGCTCCGACTGGTTGAGTAGACGGTATGCTATGTACAGTGTGCCTTTTCCATGTCAGTGGTTTGACTCCAAGATACCTGTAAAGGATTCAAGAATTAGTTTCAGTTGTACAAGAAAATTTAAATAAAGGAGAAAGGGTGACAATCCTAGGAAAGTGGCGAATCTGTCATTTTCCTCAGTGTAGTCCCAAAACTTCCTTGCGTCCTGTTGACCCTGCACTTAAAGAGAAATTTTTAGTGGGAGTGGGGGATAGGGGGTTGGTTTATGTCGGCCGCAATATCGGTTTTGCCCAACCCTTAATATGGTTATGCCGCGAAGTTCCGTAGGTGGAACGGATTACTGTATTTTAGAAAACATTTTTTGGAAATCTTTGTTTTTATGGCAAAATTCGTCGTTCCAGAATATGACATGATACGAAAGCTTCTCCAAATGCGAGCGTCGCTTCTCTAAAAATCTATCCTACTGATGGTGATCTTCCATGATGCTTTTGACAATGCGGCTATTGGCCGTTGCGACTGTGTCCTACTTTGAACTAATGCATTACAAAGGTTTTTCTAAGGTTATGACCGAACCCTTTTAGGTTGCCTACATATACAAAATAGAATCAGGTCTGAACGTAGTTCATGGATGATGATAAAAATATGATAAATACGACCGATCTTGACTCAGGTAGCCTACATATCCAAATGGAATAAGGTCAACACGTATTTCAATTACAACATATACAAAATGATAATATTAAGAATGAAATGGCCGAGTTTCACTTAGACTGCCTACGTATACAAATGGAATCAGGCCAGAACTAGTTCAAATACAAAAGACTACTGAATCTGATAAGGATTGCCTACGTTTTCCTTCTTGGAAATCAAGTTGGCGTAGTTCCAGAGGAATCATACAAAATGATATTTGGATTTTATATTACAAAAGAAAGGAGGGAGAGAAACCGAACCCTACATGGGTTGCCTATGTATCCCTCCGTGGAACGTTAGGTTGAACGTAGTTCAGTTACAGATAAACCTAACTCTATTTATCTTCAAACATAGTATCTCTTAATTGCATTTGATTGATGGGTTTCGTGTTGACTTTTCCATCCATTCCTGCCAAGATTAGAGCTCCACCCGACAATACTCCGTGAAGCACATAAGGACCTTGCCAAATTGGTGAGAAATTTCCTTTGGCTTCTTCCTGGTGGGGAAAGATTTTATTCAGAACCAATTTCCCCGGTGTGAACTGGCGAGGCTTCACCCTTTTGTTAAATGCACTGGCCATCCCATTTTGATATAGCTGACCATGGCATACTTCATTCATTCTCGTCTCATCGATGAGCATGAGTTGCTCCTATCTGACCCATATCCACTGTGCATCGTCTAACTTAGCCTCTTGGATGACACTTAAAGATGGTATCTCGACCTCCGCGGTATCACAGCTTCGGTGTCATATACTAACATGTACCGCATTTCCCCAATGGATGTTCTCATTATGGTCCGATAACCCAGTAAGGCAAAGGATAGTTTCTCATGCCATTTTCTGTGATTGTCCACTATCTTTCGCAGAATTCTCTTGATATTCTTGTTGGCTGACTTGACTGCTCTATTCATTTGTGGTTCTGTAGGCTGTGGAGTTGTGGTGGACGATTCTGAACATCTCACAGATTTCCCTCGTGAGGTCGCTATTAAGGTTAGTAGCATTATCAGTGATGATTGACTTAGGTATCCCAAATCGGTAGGCGATGTTGTTTCGGACAAAATCCGCCACTACCTTCTTTGTGACGGCATTGTTAGTAGATGCCTCGACCCATTTTTTGAAGTAATTGATGGCTACCAAGATAAAGCAGTGCCCATTTGATGCAGCGGGATCTATAGGTCCAATCACGTCCATGCTCCAAGCGGCGAAAGGCCAAGGCGAACCCATCACATTCAACTCATTAGGCGGAACCCGAATGAAATCCTCGTGGATCTGGCACTGGTGACACTTATGTACGTAGCGGATACTATCACTTTCCATAGTCATCGAAATATATCCAGCTCTCAAGATCTTCTTGGCTAATATGGACCCGTCCATGTGGGGTCAACACATCCTTGCATGTATTTCCTCTAATAGTCTGGTTGCCTCGGCGGCATCTACACATCTCAACAAACCCAAGTCTGAGGTCCTCATATAAAGGACTTCCCCATTAAGGAAAAGGTGATTCGCCAACCTCTCGAGAGCTCGCTTCTGACTATTAATAGCATTCTCTGGGTACTCTATTGTTTCAAGGAATCTCCTGGTGTCATGGTATAATGGTCTACCATCTGGTTCTTCATCTACATAAAATCAATACGCATGTCGATCCCTAATCTTTACCTCGATAGGGTCAATGTAGTTCTTGTTTAGATGCTGAATCATTGATGATAGAGCCGCAAGGGCGTCGGTGAACTCGTTCTGGATCTTGGGAACGTGCTTGAACTTAATCTTCGTGAACTTCTTCCATAACTGCATAACTCTTTTACACAGTGCAGGCACGGAAGGGTCTTGACATTTTTGGTAGACCGCTCCCCTTGGACTTGGTGTATCAATAGATCGTAATCTCTTATGACCAAAAGTTCTTTGATGTTCATGTCAACTGCCATTCTAATCCTAAGGATGCATGCTTCGTATTCAGCCATATTATTGGTACAAGGGAATCTTATCTTTGCTGCTACTGGATTGCCCCAATTCCTGCTCCTTTGAAATTCACTGCTCCATCAAAAAATATTCTCCACCCAGGGTATGCCTCTGCAATATTCTCCGATGAACAATACCTCTTCCTCGGGAAAGTACGTAGTGAGCGGCTCATAATCCTAGTCCACTGGATTCTCTGCAAGGTGGCCGGTTGAAGCTTGTTCCTTAGTAGCCTTTTGGGTTATGCACACAATTTCAAATTTGCTGAGGAGAATTTTCCATTTAGCTAGCTTTCTGGTAGGCATTGGCTTCTGAAAGATATACTTGAGCGGATCTAGCCGAGATATCAAATGCGTAGTGTATGCTGACATGTAATGCCTTAGTTTCTGGGCGATCCAAGTCAGAGTACAACAAGTGCGTTCTATCAAGGTGTATTTGGCATCGCATGGTGTGAATTCTTACTTAAGTAGTAGATGGCCTGCTCTTTTCTCCCAGTTTCATCATGCTGTCCCAACACACATCCGAAGGCGTTATCCAAAACTGATAGATATAGTAACAATGGTTTCCCGGGCTCGGGGGGAACCAGCACTGGTAAGTTTGACAAGTATTCCTTAATTTGGTCGAAGGCTTTCTGACCCTCTTCTATCCATTTTGTGGCAGCATCCTTTTCAGCAACTTAAAAATAAGTTCACAAATTACTGTGGACTGGGCTATGAAATAACTGATGTAATTCAATCTGCCCATGAAACTCATCACATCTTTCTTACTCTTAGGTGGTGGCAACTCCTGAATGGCTTTTATCTTTGACAGATCTAGTTCTATCCCTTTTCTGCTTATGATGAAGCCTAACAATTTTCTAGTAGGGACTCTAAACATGCATTTAGCGTGGTTCAATTTCAGGCTATACCTCTAAAGGCGCTCGAATAAATTCTTCAAATCATCCAAATGTTCTGAACTCTTCCGAGACTTGATGATGATGTCATCCATGTATAACTCGATCTCCTTGTGAATCATTTCGTGAAAGAGGGTCGTCATGGACCTCATGTAAGTGGTGCTAACGTTCTTGAGGCCGAACAACATGACTCTATAGCAGTAAACTCCCCAAGGTGTGTTGAAGTCTATCATTTCTGCAGCTTCCACATGCATCAAGATTTGGTGGTATCCAGCGAAACAATCCATGAACGACTGCAGTTCATGCTTTGCGCAGTTGTCGATGAGGATGTGGATAATTGGTAAAGGGAAGTCGTCGTTTTGACTAGCTTTGTTGAGATCTTGGTAATCCATGCATATCCTGATCTTCTCGTCTTTCTTGGGTACAGGGATGATATTTGCTAACCAGCTGGGATAATTGGTGACCCTTACTACATTCGCTTCTATTTGCTTGGTTACTTCTTCCTTTATCATCAGACTCAAGTCGGGCTTGAATTTTCTAGGTTTTGCCTTGACTGGCGGTCTGGCGGGATTGGTAGGCAGTCGATGCGAGACAATGTTAGTACTTAATCTAGGCATGTCATCATATGACCATGTGAACACATCGATGTATTGTCGGAAGAGCTGAACCAGTTCTTCCCTCTGCTCTGCTTCTAGATGAATGCTGATTCTGGTTTCTTTCATGTCTTCTTTACTTCCGAGATTGACCACTTTTGTTTCTTCAAGGTTAGAATTTTTCTAAATCTCCAGCTATTCGATCTCTTGTGGGAAATTGTCTAGCATCATACTCTCGTCGTATTCCTCGTAATTTGGGTCGTTTCACTTGACGGTTTTGTTACATGTCACAATCGCGAAATGCGGGTTTTTATCATTTTGATTACTGAAAAGAAAAACTAAGTATAAATGAAGTGGTAAATAAAGTTGCAATATTATAAGAAAATGATTCTTTTTTATTTTATCAAAGAGGAACGTTTAAGCATTTAAAAGAGGCAAATGACAAAAAGGTACAGACAGGTGCAGGCCTCAATTAACCGTGCGCTTTTCAAAAGAAAACTTTTACAATTCCACACTACCAAGACTCTCGGAGAACCAAAGACGGGCTGGCGGTCCAATTCCGCAGCTCTTCTCCTAGTTCGGCATTCCGAATGGTCGGTGTCTTGATGTCAGTTCCTTCACAGCTTTCTTCAATCACAGTCGTGAACAACCTTCCCATTCGATCGATGATATCATCATCTGGCGCTGAACTTTGGGTCGTACTCGAAACATGCTCTGGCACAACCTTTTTCCTAGAGCTACTAGTATGAGTTTTCCCCATTGGAGGCTGATATCCTATGCCGACCCTTCCTTTCTGCCTATTTGGCTCAATTGGTTATGTAATCTCATTTGATCTGGATCCTAGCCCGGTTCCTGGTCGGTATCCATATTTTATCATCTCCCTCAAAGCCATATTTGATCTATATGGCGACTGCATTCCCTAGTTTTGCTCAGTCTCTTCTACTTCGATTATCTGCATGATTTCTACTGCATGGAAAGCAACTCCATCTAGCTCTTCAATGAAAGGGACTACGTGCTCCAAATAAGCTGATTGGCCCAATTCGCCATGGACCACGATCTCTTGACAACCCCCCTCAAATTTCATGCATTGGTGTAAGGTGGATGGGACGGCCCCTACCATGTGTATCCAGGGTCTTCCCAGCAGCAAGTTATATGAAGAGGAAATACCCATCACTTGAAATAGTATGGGAAAATCAACTGGTCTGATCTACAAAGCCAAATAGATTTCTCCGATAACATCCTTCTGCGAACCATCAAAAGACTTTATCCCCACAGGACTTTCTTTGACTTCTCTTAGGTGGATTCCCAACTCCTGCAGAGCAGAGAGCGAGACGATGTTAACTCCTGACCCTCTATCAACTAGTACTCAGGAAACTACCTTACCCCACATTTGACAGTGATATGTAGAGCTTTGTTGTGAGTAGCGCCTTCGACATAAAGCTCGTCTCTTCTGAAAGTGATCATATTTCCCTCGACCTTCTCACAATAGTTGCAGCCAGTGCCTCACTAGTGGTGCTGCTTGGCACACTTACCCTGCTTAGTTCTTTCATCAGGGTATCCTTATGACTGTCGGAGCTCATTAGCAAGTCCATGATTGGTATTTGTGCCGGAGTCTTCTTCAGTTGATCCTCCATGGAGTATTCCTTAGTCGACATTATCTTCCAGAATTCTGAGGCCTCGAGGTCTGTTACATTTCTTCTTTGAATCTGCTCTATTTCCAAATTCCCTCTATTTGCATCATTTGTAGCGCAAAATCTCCCTGACCTAGTCATACCGTGGGCTGCTATGGAGTCTGTCATCTTGGCTTTTCCCTTTTGCTGATATGTCCATGGGACAGTTTTGTATTCCCGACCCTCTTCATCCCCTGTAACAACAGCTGGTTATCGCTGATAAGTCTGAACCGTCACCAAGGGTCTCACTTGTATTGTGATCATCGGAGTCCTTTAAGGTGGTATCCTTGCGGCCTCTACATTTCCTATCGTGGCAATAGTTCCTTTCAGATAATAGTTTTCTTCCAAGGAGATTATGTTGACCCCCTGATTACAGTGATTAGGCAGCGGATTGTGATTCATATTGGCGGAGTCGGAGTGCACCGAATGGCTCCGCTTTTTATCAATATCTCAATTTCATTTTTCAGCTTAAAACAATCTTCAGTATCATGCCTAGGCATATTTGAATGGTACACGCACCTATTGGTTGCATCAAAATACTCTTAGGGATACTCAGGAATCCTTCCTTCCACTGGATGTATCAATCCTGCTCTCCTCAATCTTTCAAACAATTGACCAGAGGCGCGGCAATCGGCAATCGGCAATATAGTGGAACCCTTGTTGTTGATGAAAGAGAGTTGCCACCTAATATTTAAAGGTATACTATGGTACATATTTAATTACTAAAGGTCATTTTCTTTATTATTCTGCTAACCAGTGAGACTATGGGTCAGGGTTCTTGTTCTTCTAAGGGAAAGGTGTTAGGCACCCCTTAAAATCTACCTCCATAGGACTTAGACTAGATTTAGGACAAATTGTTTGTATTATGCTTAACTAGTGTTTAAGTGGTATAGCTTACTTTATATTAGGGCATAATACTTACAAAAGAAATGTGTAGTTTAAAAAGGTATGAATTTATAGAGGAGTCCTGGAAATCAATTGTCACGACCCTAACCCCGAACCCGGTCGTGATGGCGCCTCTCGTGAAGACAAGGCTAGCCAATTCAAACAAAACCTCAATTTAAGCAGTTAGTTAAACAAGGAGACAGTACTAGCAAAATTAAATAATAGTAAATTTCGAAAACGTAGCTAACCATCCCGACAACAGCCCAAACTAGGGTGTCACAAAATCATGAGCATCTATGGATCCTACTACCAGTCTAATATATATATATATATATATATATATATATATATAACATTTGGCAAAATTATCTGAAGAGTGTGGAAACGATAAGATAATAGAGATACGGGGCTGCGGATGCCAATAGCTACCTTGTAGTCTCTGAATCACCGCTCTGACAGTCGTAGTCAATGCCTCGGAGCGGAATCAATAGCGCCTGAATCTGCACACATGGTGTAGGGAGTAATGTGAGTACCTCCAACTCAGTGAGTAATAATCATAAATAATGGCGAAAAGCAAGAAAACACACAAAGCTCAAGGCATTCTATAATGAAGCAGTTAAAACATCGTTCGCAACAGAAAATCAGTGAGAAATCCAAGTCAAATCTCTTTTCAACAGGTGAAAACATGAAATCCTTTTTGGTAAATAATGTAAAGTAAAATATCGCCCCTCAGGCTCAGTATCATCTAAGACACAGTATCGGCCCCTCGGGCATATCACATGGTACAATATCCGCCTCTCGGGCATATCACATGGTACAACATCCGCCCCTCGGGCATATCACATGGTACAACATCAGCCCCTTGGGCTATATTTCACATCACAATGGGTACCCGCGCTCACTGGGGGTGTACAGACTCCGGGAGGGGCCCCATACGGCCCAAGCGCAACATCATATCTCATGGCGGCGTGCCACCTGCTCCCATTTACATCATATCTTGTGGTAGGTGTACCACCTGCTCCCATTTACATCATAACTTGTGGTAGGCGTACCACCCGCTCCCATTTACATCATATCTTGTGGTAGGCGTACCACCCGCTCCCATTTACATCATTTAAAATGTCATTTAAATCTCAAAACAGAGTAAAAGTGGCTGAGTTGTAAAACAGGTAGCTGTTATTATAAGCAAACTCCGCAAGCGGTAGAAACTCATCCCATGAACCTCCGAAATCAATAGCACATGCACGTAACATGTCCTCCAGTATCTGAATGGTACGCTCGGACTGTCCATCCGTCTGAGGATGAAAAGCTGGGCTCAACTCCACCTGAGTACCCAACTCCCTCTGCACGGCTTTCCAAAACTGTGAAGTGAACTGAGTACCTCTATCTGAAATGATAGAAACTGGAACACCATGTAGCCGAACAATTTCTCGGATATAAATCCTTGCCAACCATTCTGAAGAATAGGTAGTACACACAGGAATGAACAGCCGATCCACAATCACCCAAATAGCATTGAACTTTTTCAAAGTCCGTGGGAGTCCAACAACAAGGTCCATAGCGATCCGCTCCCATTTCCACTCGGGAATAGCTATCTGCTGAAGCAAGCCACCCGGTCTCTAATGCTCATATTTTACTTGCTGACAGATAAGACACCGAGTTACGAATCCCACGATATCCTTCTTCATTCTTCTCCACCAATTGTGTTGTTTCATGTCCTGATACATCTTTGCGTCACCCCGATGAATGGAATACTGCGAGCTATGGGCCTCCTCCAGAATCAACTCCCAAAGCCCCTCCACATTGGGTACACAAATCCGGCCCTGCATCCTCAACACTCCATCGTCGTCGATGGTCACATCTTTAGCATCATTATGTTGGACTCTGTCCTTAAGGACAAGCAAATGCGGATCGTCATATTGGCGCTCCCTGATGTGATCATATAACGAAGACCGAGAAACCATACAAGCCAACACCCGGCTAGGTTCCGAAATGTCCAATCTTACAAACCTGTTGGCCAAGGCTTGAACATCAACTGCAAGAGGTCTCTCCCCAACTGGAATGTATGCCAAACTCCCCATACTCACTGCCTTTCGGCTTAAAGCATCGGCCACCACATTGGCCTTTCCCGGATGGTATAATATAGTGATATCATAATCCTTGAGCAATTCCAACCATCTCCGCTGTCTCAAATTAAGATCCTTTTTCTTGAAAAAATGTTGAAGGCTATGATGATCAGTGAACACCTCACAAGATACGCCGTACAAGTAATGCCTCCAAATCTTCAATGCATGAACTATGGCACCAAGCTCCAAATCATGCACGGGGTAGTTCTTCTCATGGGGCTTCATCTGACGAGAAGCATAAGCAATAAATCTAACCTCCTGCATTAGTACACAACGGATCCCAACTCTCGAAGCATCACAATACACCGTATACGAACCTGAAGCTGATGGCAAAACCAATACTGGAGCTGTGGTCAAGGCTGTCTTGAGCTTTTGAAAGCTCTCCTCGCACTCGTCCGACCATACAAATGGAGCACCCTTCTGAGTCAATTTGGTCATGGGCGATGCAATGGATGAGAATCCCTGAACAAACCGGTGGTAATAGCCTGCCAACCCAAGAAAACTATGAATCTCTGTGACCGAGGACGGTCTAGGCCAACTTTGAACCGCCTCCATCTTCTTTGGATCAACCTGTATGCCCTAGCTGGACACTACATGCCCCAAGAAAGCCTCTGAATTGAGCCAAAACTCACACTTAGAGAATTTTGCATAGATCTTTTCCTCCCTCAATCTCTGCGATACAACTCGCAAATGCTCTGCGTGCTCTTCCTAACTACGCGAGTACACCAAAATATCATCAATGAATACCACAATGAACGAATCTAGATAAGGCCGAAATACATTGTTCATCAACCGCATGAATGCTGCTGGGGCATTGGTTAGCCCGAAAGACATAACAAGAAACTCATAGTGACCATATCTAGTCCAGAAAGCAGTCTTAAGAATATCTGCATCCCTGATCTTTAACTAGTGATATCCTGAACGGAGATCAATCTTGGAGAACACTCGCGCTCCCTGAAGCTGGTCAAATAAATCATCAATGCGAGGCAAGGGATACTTGTTCTTGATTGTTACCTTGTTCAATTGCCTATAATCGATGCACATTCTCATTGTGCCATCCTTCTTCTTCACAAACAGAACCTGTGCACCCCAAGGTGACACACTAGGCCGAATGAACCCCTTATCTAGGAGTTCCTGAAGTTGCTCTTTCAATTCTTTCAACTCTGCTGGTGCCATACGATACGGTGGAATGGAGATAGGCTGAGTGCCCGGCACCAGGTCAATACCAAAATCAATGTCCCTGTCCGATGGCATGCCCGGCAGGTCTGCAGGAAATACATCGGGAAAATCCCTCACAACAAGAACGGAGTCAATGCTCGGAGTCTCAGCTCCAACATCCCTCACAAACGCTAGATATGAAAGGCAACCCTTCCCAACCATACGCTGGGCCTTTAAGAATGATATCACCCTACTAGGAACATAATCAGTCATGCCACGCCACTCGATCCGCGGCACAATCGGCATGGCCAAAGTAACATTCTTAGAATGACAGTCTAAAATAGCACGACACGGAGATAACCAATCCATGCCCACAATGACATCAAAATCTACCATGCTTAATAGCAATAGGTCCACTCGGGTATCCAGACCCCCAATAGTCACTACACATGATCGGTACACACAGTCTACAGCAACAGTATCGCCCACCGGGGTAGACACATGAACAGGTAAAGCTAGAAACTCCTGGGGCATACCCAAATAATGAGTAAAATATGAGGACACATATGAATAGGTGGAACCGGGATCAAATAATACAGAGGCATCTTTCTGGCAGAATGAAACAATACCTATAATAACGGCATCTGAAACACTAGCATCTGTCCTGCCTGGAATGGCATAGAATTGAGCGTGGCCACCGCCTGCTCGACCTCCCCCTCTGGGGCGACCCCTGGCTGTCTGACCTCCACCCCTAGCTGGCTGGGCGGGTGGTAAAGTAACTGGAGCAGAAGTCGAGGGTTGACCCCTCTGTTGGGAAGATCTAGCACCACGATGAGGACAATGCCTCCATATGTGGCCCATCTCGCCACACTCATAACAGTTCCCTGGTGCTTTAGCAGATGCACTCGGCATAAAAGGACCCTGGGCCGACGGAGTACGAGCTGGAAGGGCACTGTGTGATGACTGGCCTTGCTGCAACCCATGATAACCACGACCTGCAGATGCCCCATGATACTCTGGACGGGCTGGCTGGGCAGGCCTGAAGGAACGACCTCTACCCTGCTGAAACTGGCCTCTCGAAGGAGCACCACTATAACTGCCTGATCCTCGAGGCCTCTTAGCCTCCCTCTCCTCTCGCTCCTGACGGCGAACCGTCTCAATCTCGCGAGCTATATCAACCACCTCGTCGAAGGTAGCACCTAATACTCGCTCCCTGGTCATAAGAATACGGAGGTGATAGTTAAGGCCATCCACAAACCTCCGGATCCTTTCACGATCAGTCGGAACCATCCAGAAAGCATGTCGAGCCAACTCAGAAAATCTTGACTCATATTGCGACATAGTCATATCCCCCTGTCACAGCCATTCGAACTGTCTACGCAGCTCCTCTGTGCGGGACTGCGGCACATACTTCTCCAAGAAAAGAGCGAAAAACTGCTGCCAAGTAATGGGCGCTGCATCAACCGGCCTACGCCTCTCATGCGCCTCCCACCAATTAAAGGCAGCTCCCGTAAACTGAAACGTGGTAAATGCCACACCACTAGAATCAAGAATCCCGGCTGTCCGGAGCATTCGCTAACACTTGTCAAGAAAATCCTGGGCATCCACGCCCTCAGCACCACTGAATGACGGAGGCTGGAGTCTGCCAAACCTCTCAAGACGACACTGCTCATCATCTGGCATAACTGGTACTAAGAATTCCTGTGCAGGTGCAACCGGCTGGGCTGGAGGTGTCCCCGGCATCTAAAGTCCCTGCACTACCTGCTCAGTTAAACGGGCAACAGGGGTCTGATTTCCTCCCCTGGCCTGTGAAGTAGTTGCGGCTGTGGTGGTTGAAACCGCTTGAGCCAGGCCAGTGAAAACTGATAAGATCTGAGCCAAGGTCTCCTGAAGACCTGGAATCACGATAGGCACAGTTGGTGCCTGAGCCGGTGCTACTGGAGCCTGATCCTAAGCTGGGGCAGCTAGTGGATCAACAGGAGCTGCCCTAGCTGCTCCGCCTCTGCCACGACCACGACCGCCTCCACGGCCTCTGGTGGCCTCAGTGTGTGGCACTGGTGGTCGTCCACCTCGTCCGGTATCTCGCGTCCTCACCATTTGTGAGAGAATAGAATAACAGAAGTTTCAGTGCTCCGATCCACAAGTTCGCACGACAAGATTTTCAAGAATATGGAGTTTTCCTAAAAGGGTTCCGCAGCCTCTCGAAGATAAATACGGATGTCTCAGTACCGATCCGCGAGACTCTACTAAACCCGCTCATGACTCGTGAGACCTATGTAACCTAGGCTCTGATACCAAGCTGTCACGCCCTAACCTCGAAGCCGGTCGTGATGGCGCCTCTCGTGAAGACAAGGCTAGCCAATTCAAACAAAACCTCAATTTAAGCAGTTAGTTTAACAAGGAGACAGTACTAGCAAAATTGAATAACAGTAAATTTCGGAAACATAGCTAACCATCCCGACAACAGCCCAAACCGGGGTGTCACAAAATCAAAAGCATTTATGGGTCCTACTATCAGTCTAATATATATATATATATATAACATCAGGTACAATTGTCTGAAGAGTGTGGAAACAACAAGATAATAGAGATACGGGGCTGCAGAGGCCAACAACTACCTCGTAGTCTCTGAATCACCGCTCTGACAGTCGTAGTCAATGCCTCAGAGTGGAATCAATAGAGCCTGAATCTGCACATATGGTGCAGGGAGTAATGTTAGTAACTCCAACTCAGTGAGTAATACTCATAAATAATGGCGGAAAGCAAGAAAACACACAAAGCACAAGGCATTCTATAATGAAGTAGTTAAAACATCGTTCGCAACAGAAATTCAGTGAGAAATCCAAGTCAAATCTCTTTTCCACAGGTGAAAACATGAAATCCTTTTTGGTAAATAATGTAAAGTAAAATATCGCCCCTCGGGCTCAGTCTCATCTAAAACACAGTATCGGCCCCTCGGGAAAATCACATGGTACAATATCCGCCCTCGGGCACATCACATGGTACAACATCCGCCCCTCGGGCATATCATATGGTACAACATCAGCCCCTCGGGCTATATTTCACATCACAATGGGTACCCGCGCTCACTGGGGGTGTATAGACTCCGCGAGGGGCCCGTTACGGCCCAAGCGCAACATCATATCTCGTGGCGGCGTGCCACCCGCTCCTATTTACATCATATCTTGTTGTAGGCGTACCACCCGCTCCCATTTACATCATATCTTGTGGTAGGCGTACCACCCGTTCCCATTTACATCATTTAAAATGTCATTTAAATCTCAAAACCAAGTAAAAGTGGCTGAGTTGTAAAACAGTGGAAAACAACATGACTGAGTTCAAGTAATGAATCAAAACAATGAGGAAACGGTGATAAATACCCCCAAAGGTTTCGAATAACCGGCACGAAGCCCAAATATGGCAATCAGCCCAAATCATGATGATATCAAATAAGTATCAATCAAATATGTAGTGAAAATCATCAATCGGGACGGACCAAGTCACAATCCCCAGTAGTAAACGACCCCACGCTCATCATCGAGCAGTGCCTCACCTCAATATAGCACTACGATGTGCAATCTGGAGTTTCAAACCCTTAGAACATCATTTACAATCGGTACTCACCTCAAACCGGCTAAATCCTTAGCCTGCGACGCCTTTGCCCTACGAATTGGCCTCTGCGCGCGTCGAATCTATCCAAAATGAGAACTAATGTGTCACAATATGCTGGGGTAACAAAGCCCACGCGAAAACAATCAATAAATACTAAGAAATCCCGAAATTAGCAAAACCCGAGCCCCGGGCCCACCTCTCGAAATTCAGTAATTTTCACCTCAACGGGTTCCTTATCTCCTCACGAGTTCAACCATACTAAAATTATCGAAGTCCGACATCGGATCGACCTCCAATTCTTTAAATCTAAACTTAAGGGTTTTCCACAATTTCCCCAACTTAAATCACCAATTAAGTGCTAAATATAGCGATTTACTGGAGTAATCTGACCAAGGTTGAGTTAAGAACACTTACCCCGATGTTTTCCTTGAAAATCTCCTAAAAATCCCTTCAAGATTAGCTGCAATCTGAGCTCTATAGCTCCAATTATGCTTAAGATGGACAAAACTCCTTCTTTTAAGAATTTGTCCAAGAAAATATCCTTTAGATATACTCTCAAGGCTGATTTTGATGTGATTTAGGGTGTTTTGGAGATGTTTCTCCTAGATGGTAACGAAAACGGGTTTTACATGGCCTAGCAGTACTGCTTTCCATTTATAAAGGGGTCGAAAATCGAGACAAAAACACACCAGTCGGGCTTAAAATGCGATCGCATATCTATCGCATAACAGATATGCGGTCCGCATATTTGACGCGACCGTAGCAAAGGTAACCCTAGCCTTCACCGCAAATTCAGCACGAAGCATGATTTGCGGTCCGCATATCAAGAATGCGACCGCATTATTGACCGTATTTTCGACGTTGGTTTTTGTCCAGAAATCTGTCTCGGTGTGCGGTCTCAGTGTGGTGAATATGCGGTCCGCAATTCTAACCGCATTCTTGACACGAATCTTGCCCAGAAATCTGTTTGAGTTTGCTATTTCATTGTGAGATACGCGGTCCGCATTTGAGAAATGCGACCGCATTCTCGACTCTGGTTTTCTGCAGATTTTCCTTCCAACGATGAAATAGTCCGTTTAACCACCCAAAACTCACCCGAGGCCACTGGAACCTCAACCAAACATGCCAACATATCTCATAATATCATTCAAACTTGTTCCGACCTTCGGAACGCTTAGAACAACCTATCAACACCAATTTCGCGTCGGATTCAAGCCTAAGGATTTCAAAATCTTCTAAGTCGCTCTTTTGATCTAAACCCAACCAAACCACGTCCGAATGACCTGAAACTTTGCACACACATCCCAAATGACATATCGAAGCTATAGCAACTTTCAGAATTCCATTCCGACCCTCGGATCAAAATCTCGCCTATCAACCGGAAATCGCCAAAATTCTAACTTCACCAATTCAAGCCTAACTCTACACCGGACCTCCAAAACCAATTCCGATCACGCTCCTAAGTCATAAATCACCTCCCGAAACTAACCGAATCGTCGGAATTTACATCCGAGCCCTCTAACTCATAAGTCAACATCCGGTTAACTTTTACAACTTAAACCTTCTTGAAAGAGACTAAGTGTCTCATTTCTTACCAAATCCACTCCGCACTCAAACTACTCGACGTGATTATATAAAACACGGCTAACGAAGCATAATAAGGCTGAAACGGGAGAAACTGAGCGATAACTCATGAGACGACTGGCCAGGTCATCACATCAATGTTAGTGTATGTATGGTTGAAAGAGATTGTGATGTTTGTATGAAAATATGTGAAAAGAAAAGCTAAGTTATAAAACACTTTGTCTTTTAAGAAGCATGGATGTTCATGTTACTCTAGTAAGATGAAGATGTTATGAAAGTAAGCCTAAGATATACCTTGGTTTTTAAATATTTGACTTGAAAGAACCGTTTGAAAATCTTTATTTGGGCTGCAGCACCTTGGTTTTTCAAAAAGAGTTGATTTCCTTTTAGAAGGTCAAACTTGCAATTCAATTCTGATTTTCCTTTCGAAAGAGGGGCTGTCGCCTCTTGCTAAGCTTTTTAGGCTTCAAAATCGTTAAGAAGAGTTAACAAAAACATAGCAGCAAAATGGTATAAACAATTTATGATTAGCGAATGGGAATTAGTTACTAACTAATACTTCATTTAATCCTATGTTTTTAAGGCTTTCCAAATTTGTTTTATATGATTTAAGGCATAAAGTAAAGCATTCAATCCAATATATAATTGTTTTATAAATGTGAGATAAACCAACAAGAACACAGCAAAATACAATAAGGTAGTAAGGCTAAGGCAATGAGGCAGTAAACAATAAAGTAATCAAGAGGAGAGGATTGGAGTCTCATGTTGGGCCTGAAAGAGGCAGACCCAACAATAACAGGGACGGGCAACAGCTGACTTTGGACTTCCGAGATATACCAATGTTGGATTTGAGCCTGAGTTCCTTAAGAACTCAGTAGGCCCTAACAAATGTACATGTTCAAAAAAGGAGAAGAGAAAGTCATTAGAAGAATAATACTCTATGCATGTTCATACATGAAACTTGCAAGCGAAAATAAAATAAGATGACTAGCAATATTTAAACACTAGGAGAGTCATACTAATGTGGTGGTTATGTATAGAAAGTGATCCACATTGAACACCTTTCGTTGTCATTAAACACTAAACCCAAAAAAAATAAGTGTCAATGGATTAAGGGCTAAGGAGAGAGTTCCATTCAAGGTCGAAGCCCCCTTTGAATCCCCCGACACTTCAAAGTTCTCAAGGGTCTCAAGGCTCAAGGCAATGCTTGTGCGGGGGAGAGTAGCCCAGCCAAGGGTTAAACTCTACTCGCAAATACCCTTAACCACTAATGACTCATTCTTCCCTATAGGTTTAAGTGTGAATGAGGCACTTTCAATGTGAATCAATCACCAAAACACCATACCACAGAAGTATACCCTTCTTAACAGAATAATATAAGGAGCACAAAAAAATAATTTTATTTACATAACTATATTTCCAATACGAAGGGAGTGATTAACACATTAAACAGGTCTGAAGGTCAAGTTCCAAACACAAATAGAGGCAGGAACGCAATATTGTTGCTGCTAACAATCGAACACTTGGGATCACACATCTTAAGGATAGATAAGGAGCACACAACTCAGATATGCAACAGCACAGAAATATAGATGCCTTTGCCTAGCAGACTAAACATAGATTGGTTTAACTCAGGTCTTGTCACTAGCGCATACATAGGTTAACAATACTACTTGGAACTTTTGAAAGCATCAACAGAGATTCAGACAAAAAGTCATAGTTAGAAATCTCTACAGGTATTATTAGAGATACCATAATATGATCAGAACTTTTAACATGACTACAGGTTTGCAAATTCAAATGGAACATCTAAGAGTGCTTAACAGTTTCTCAGAATATCAGTCTTACTTAACCTTGAAATTGATGATAGAACCACCCTTTTTAAAGAGTATTACTCATGAAATGGGCAAACCATTATGTCCAAGCAGTAGCAATAAGAAGTTTCCCTTAGGGTTCATAGACTGGGTTCAATTCAGATTAAAAGGAAAGGAAGAGCTGGTTGCAGTTTCAACATAGTGCACAGAAGTAGGAAATCATGAAAGATAACAGAGGTATATGCAGCACGTTCATTCAATTACACATAGATATTTCAATTAAGGTTATGATCTTACAAAAACAGGATGAGTTTCACTTATTATTAGATCAAGTCAACAATGTCATTAAGGAGGTTAAAGACAGAGGAGTTACTACAGTAAGCACGTTTAACTAAACTGTACAGGCTAAAGATTAACATCTAAACCTGATGAAGTTGTATCCAACTTATAAAACAATTAACATTCAACTATAGCAGACATGACTATAACCTATTTTATGATAGAACACATGCATAATGGTTACTGATTTTCATAAAAGTTCTCCTTAATGAGACTGCTTCATACGAACCGACTTAGAGATGTAACTAAAAATTAAACATGGATATAAGGTTTCCATAGTAATGGCTCAAAGGCTTCTAAATGGTTAAAAACACTTAAGTAAACAAAGAAAGCATTTTGAACACTTATACTTCACATGCCTCAACTAAGTGATGAAGGATTAAACTATGTGCATTCATGTATGTTCTAGTGAGAGCCGTCAAACATCAACCTCAAACACCGAATAACAAACTACAAAAAATATGAACATCATAGCAGAACATTAATGAAAATCTGGGATCTAGGAAAATATGAGAAGTCATTAAGGCATATTAAGTAGCTTAATCATTTAAGCAGCTTGATACAGAGTAGAAGTCATCAAGGTCACATAATAACTTTGTCAATATTTTACTCAAATGCATAACAGATGACCATAGATTAACAACACCTCATTATGAACTAAAATAAACAGTTATGGACCAATGACAAACATCATAAACGAAAATAGTTAATTGAAAAATAGCAGCATGTTCATGGTATTCGAATAAAACGGTCAGAAGAGAAAGGGCAGAGGTGTACTGACCTTTTCTAGGGCAGCAGACCACATAAGTAATTCAGATTAGCTGTTTAGGAAGCCAAAGATCAAGCTTTCAATCAGTGAAAAAATCCGAACCAGAGAGAAAGACTAAAGCAGAGATTGAGTAAGAATTCAAATTTCCATCAATATTTCCTAATAACACTATAGTGTGTATGAATTTCTCGGATGTTAGGTGTAGTTGGTGATGATTGGTGAGAGCAAACATGGCTCTATTTATCATTCCATTTAATGTCTTAGGGTTACAGATTCAAGCATAAGTAGTGGAAGATGACGGAGGAGTGGTGATGCAAGCAAGATCGGAGAAAATCTAAGGAGATAGAGTAAAAATGTGAAGAAGTTTTTACTTGAGTGAAGATTGACTGTTTGAAGGCAAAGAACCATCGGGTAAGACCTCAATGTCTAGAGGTCACTGCGTTTGACCTCTGGACAAAGAAGGACAGTGGTGATGATGAAGAAACGCCATGCATGCCATAGATTTAACAGCACATTGAGAGAAATCCGAAGACTTGATGTTGCATCGTTGTATCTAGGGTTCAAATTTAGGTATTTGAATTTTGGATGATGAAACGGCAAAAAATCAGAGAATCGTGGATAGGGAAGGCAAAGAGGATGATTCTCTGTCTGATTTGTGACCTTGCACAAATTTGTGCAATATGACTGATTTGATCATGTCAAGTTGAGAGAATAGAAAGAGGAAGGGGAAAGGAGGCGGCTGAGTTCGTGTGAGAAATAATTAGGATTTGGGGTAGGGTACTCCGTCTCTGGAGGTTAAAGTTGAGAGATGGGATGTAGGCCATTGAATCTTTAGATCAACAGCCCTAATAATTCAAGGATTAAAAGATTTTAAGGTGAAAATGTGAGAGCCGTCAGATCTTCTATTTTCGACAGCTGAGATTAAGTGTGATGGATATTAAAACTAAGAGGAAATCGAAGATAAAACGAGAGTCGTTGATCTATGGATGGACGGTTTGGATCTGTTGTATTTCTTTTTTGAGTGATAGAGACGAGTGACGTGGCATGTTCTTAATTGTTCAAAGAGGGTAGCATGCATTGCCAAGGTGGACAAGGAGAAGTGTTTCGACTGGTTCAGGGCCGGATTTGGGCCTGCTATTTGGGCTAAAATAATTAAATAGTAGCCATTGTGTGTTTGATTGAGGAATTGCAATTGTAGCCTTTTTGTCTTTTGACTCTTTTAAAATTAATTGAAATAAACTTAATTATTTCAAATAAAATATAATAAAATTATAAATATCAAATGTACTACCAACTATTGCAATTATAAATACTTTATTTTCTAAATTGTATTACTAATTCCGAAATTATTAACACAATTATCCAATTAATCAAAATTTTATAAATAAATTAATTATAAAGCCTATGTGGTGTGTTTAAAAAAATTACTTAATAGTTTTAAAATAGTAAGTATATCATATAATACACAATATTAATACTGGGTGATTAATTTCGAAACTAATATTTATTGATAGAAAAAACTTTCAAAATATTCATTGTAAATTATTAAGTACAAGTAAATTCATTTTAAAAGGGAGGGTCCAAATTGGCTGTCAACAATACCCATCGAGCCAAATCCTCGTGCTCACTAAACACATGTGAATATTAAGCACCATAGAGTGCATAAATACAACTAGGGAAGATGAATAAGCATAATACACTCCGAAAAGATAAGCACGGCTGAGGTGAATAAGCAAATTAACATCACAAGAGCCATCACGCTCATATACTTCTACAATATCTAAATAGTACCACAACATGTGTGTGATTAATTATGTAATCTAACAACCCATCATGGAACAGAAAGTAACACACGAGAAATTGGATCAGGGCATACGATCAGTCCCACCCGATGACTCATCATAGCAAAAACATGCATTGTGTTAGCAAATCTAGTCTAGTGTAGAATACACTTTCTCATTAGGCCTACCAATAAACTCTCAAACTGATTCACATCATCCCATAACTCATACAATCACCAAACAATCCACAACTAAAGGAATAATCTGCCTCTGAGAACATCCAGTCTCCAAACCTAAAAAATACAGGAATCTCTATACCTGGTCTCTAACTCCCCCATTTAGATGACTGATACATCATGAATAGATAATCCCGTTATGAAAAAATACTCTCATAAATCTTCTACGCCACATAGTAAAACTTAAACATCAACAATCCCAACCATCCAATTTATATAAAATTAGTCAAGCATCCACAAGCCAATGCACGATGCGTCTTCTATAACACATGTTTCCCCTGGCAGTATGAGATAATGTTAGCATACTTTTAAACACCTGAAACCTCCCATGCTGTCTAAAACTCATGACTTTCCTTTCAACTGAATCAAAACCTTGACAATTAAATCCCAATACCTCATGCGGCTTTCTGCATCCACCATGCTCCAATACGAACATACCAGAATCTCATCATCGATTCTGCATCATGGGTAGGATAAACATTTCATTGGCCAGAAACCTCCTTCTCTCTCAATCTAGGAGAACATCACAAAACGCATCAAACCTTCCATACCCGTAGATGACATCAACCCCGAGTCATGTTCATTACTATCATGAATTCTTTGAAACCCATTAACATACAACCAAGCCATCAGAACCGAGTCCCTGTAAATCAACCAAGTCACGTAGGTTGCTAAACCCAAAAGTACCTCAACTGAAAATACCTGCGCTGAAGAACCTTTTAATGAATCTGAAGCTACTTCCCTCATCTCTCTAATGCTCCCATGTTGAATCAACAATGATACTGAAACACTGCAAGCCTCGGCTCCAACCCATGCAAATCTCATGTCCTAGCCTTACCCAACTCCAAAAATCTTTGAATACCACAAATGAGTCTTGAGCCCATTGGAATACGCGTCAAACGTTTTGTGCTCCACCAGCATTAACCTAAAAAAGAAGCAACCTGTGATTTCTCTTTCTTACACACTACATTCACAAAGAATATCAAACTTAGGTCATTCTAAAACCTTCGTATATCAATAACGTATATTACATCAATGAGTCCGGCTAATTCCTTGCCCAAATCATCCTCGATTGCCCACTTCTCAAACCATGTCAAAATCCACAATGCATCCAAATTCAGGAACTACAACAACTCATGCTCAAATGAGCTGATTCTCGATGGTAGACTCCCCCACTTGGCTTGAAGCCTTAACCACCTCAGCTTATACCCACAATATTATTCCTTCTTTACTTGCCATGGCCTCGCACTGTTATCTAATGGAATCTCCTCATAAGCTCTCATAGCACTAGTTGAAACACTTTCTGATCATTTGTTGAGTGCATACTCATCCACATGACAATCATGAAAACTTCCTCAAGTGCTCCAAAATGGTAGTATATGCATTCCACTGCATAGAAGGCTCATACGGAACATGCAACCCCTAATCTTTTTATAGGAGATAACCCCATGTTATCCTCAAATTGACATCTTCTGATGACTCTACCATGGTCATAATAACTAGGCAACCAAGAAATCCTTCCACATCTACATCTGCCAACAAGATATAAGAATCAACTCCATTCCTCAAATGCATAACTGAAAGATCCACTTACACATCCACATCTCGAACCGTACCACACATCAAAATGATGATCAAGTATCCATAGCCCTTTGCATCCCCTTTGCAGCATCACAAGCCATCAGTACACATCTATACTGAATGCTCAACATCATCTACGAATCGAAGAGAAAGAACCTAGAGATTTAGGCTTCAAGCTTAATCAAAGTCGTACGATGAAGAAAGAAAGAAGGGAAGTTTCCTAGATGCTTTGTAGCCTCCAAAGATAGGTATGCGCGTCATCATACCGATCCACAAGACTCTACTAGACATTTGCTCATGACTCATAGAACCTACGAACCTAGAGCTTTGATACCAACTTGTCATGACCCAAAATCATATTCAGTCGTGATGAAACCTAACTCAACCCGCTAGATAAGCCCAACGCTATAAGTCACTTCTATAAATATAAACCAACATAGATAATGAAGAAAATAGCTAAAACAGTTCAAGTCAACCATCACACGAACTGGTAGTACAAGTCATGAGCTACTAAGAATAAGAGTACCACTCCGATTTGAGGAAAGATATGTCATCTGTTTGCAATGTACATAAACAGAAATATAAATTCTAAACTACCACAAACAAATGGTACTTTGTATCTGGAGTGTTGGTTCGTCTTTAATGCTAGGCCCACGAACTCCTCAGCTGCTCATCACTGAATGTATGCACGCAAGGTACAAAAGTGTAGTATGAGTACAACCGACCCCATGTACTCAGTAAGTATCCTAACTAACCTCGATTAAGTGGTGACGAGGTTTTTAAGCCAAAAGATACACAATAATATAACATGTGCAGTTAAATTGAAATAAAAAGAACAATTGAAAATAACAATGTAGATAGCAAGAACAAATATGAGAGAGAGTTAAATGATTAACTAAAAGGAATAACGATCAGGTTCTCAATATCACAATCAACCCTTTTCTTAATAGTTCAAGTTGAGAGGTTACAGCAATAACCACTAACAACATAGTTAACCCATGAATACACAATAAGATGAATGTGTTCAAGATATCAAATTAAATGGCACAGCAACAACCTTGGTGCATTTATCTCATCCTTAGATGTATGCATGTATGTCAAATTAAATGGCATGGCAATACCCTTCATGTATTTAATCTCATCCTCACCAAGCATATATATAACAGTACAAACCAGGTAGAAGAAATACCAATAACAGTAATAACGAATTAGAAGGTAGATAGATAACAGTAACAAATAAGGCAGAAGCAAATGAATAACGGTACTAGACAAGGTAGGAGATACAAAAGTAACGATGGCAAATAAGGTAGGAGAATACAGGCTTTAATAACTAACAAGGTAGAAAGTTTAGATAAAACAATGAGAATGAGCTAGATGCACATATAACAAACAAGAAAGAAAGCATGAATGTCACAGTAATAAAACAGATAGAAGGCATGGATAGAACAATAACAAATAAGGTAAAAGGAAAATATGTAACAACAACAAGCGGCATAGAAAGCATAGGTGCAACAATAACAACTGGTGTTAAAGGCATAAATGTATACAGAAGGGAAAGATAACACAATATAATGCATGTCTCTCATCCTCACCTGTACGGAAACGCCCTTCATGCCATGAACTCTCTTCCTCACATTATAATATAAAAATAATTGCACGGCATCACCCTTCATTCTTTTACTCTCATCCTCACATTATAAATGTAAAAATAATGGCATGACATCACCCTTCGTTCATTTACATTCATCCTCACATGATGATATAAAAATAATTGTACGACATCACCCTTTGTGCTTTTACTCTCATCCACACAAAATAATATAAAAATAAGTATGGAAATACCCTTCATGCAACAAAAAGCACGGAAACACCCTTCGTGCAACAAAAAGCACAGAAACACCCTTCGTACATAAAGCACTCTTTCTCACAATCACGGAAGTACACCTTTGTGCAATTCACTCTTCCCCACCAAGCATATATACATCAACAACAAACAAGGTAGGAAGCATGGATAATATCAAGATGAGTGATTAAGCAACATACACCATATGAACGACAATTACAGCTTTTGCACCAATAAACAAATTAATAAAATTTAAGAACCCCATTGTTCAAGTATCACATCAAAGCTCAAACATGATCTTCAACATAGTATGGAACACAAGTATCTCAAGAGGGACATAGACATGTATTCATGATTTAGGTATACTTACGACCGAATTAGCACATCAACAGTCTTGCAAAGAGTTCATCATATTTAATCAAGTTATAATAAGATGAAACATGATCCCTAGCATTGATATTTGTGCTCATATTATTATAGAAATCAAGTAAAATATGAGACCAAAAAAATCACAAGGTTCGACAAGGCACAAAAAATCATATCATCTATCCCCGAGCATGGATAACCCAGACACATGCACATACGCTCGTCACATCACATATGCATCAACCCTGCATGTAGCAAATAGTATTATTTTTTAGAAAAAATTCTCCCAATAAAGCTAAGAAAAACACTTACCTCAAACAAGCCAAATCAATACTCTAAAAATGTCTTCCCGTGCAAATCGACCTCCGAACAGCTCGAATCTGGACAAAAGCAACTCAATAACATCAACTAATGTCGTAGGAATCAAACTCAAACGATAAAAGTTAAATCTGTAATCAAGTACTTAAATTCAACCTCGGTCTGCACCTCGAATCCGATAAAACTCACAAATTCTGAATATCCATTCAAATACAAGTCTAACCATATAAGTTTCATCTGAATACGACTTCGAATCAGTGTTCAAATCTCTAGTTTTCACTTTAAAATTTTTGTACCAAAACCTTCAAAACGCACTTTCTTATCTTTCAAGCCAAAACCCTCTTTTCTTCTTTACGATTCCTGGATTTAGAACAAAAATCAATGATAGATTCATATTGTAGTCATAATTTCGAGTTAGGTTTACTTACCCTAGTGAAGTAGATGAAAACTCCCTCAAAAATGGCCTCTTCCTGAGCTCCAAAACCTTGTGAGAAAAAATAACTAAATTTCGCAATAAGTAAAAAACTACCGTAGTTGTCCCAACTCAAATCAGATCCTAGATGATCCTAAAACTCATATTTGATAATCCCAATATAATTCTTGCGAAATTGCACTCATGATAGCCTTTTGAATAACTTAATTTGGCCTTAAAATGAGAGAGATATGATGTTTTGAAGTTTTAAAGAATGTCTGAAAATTTCAGGGACATAACTGGTATTTTTATAATTATTGCACCAGAAAATCAGCAATTGCAAAATCTTTGTTTTAGCACTCAAAACTCATTCGGAATCTCCATAACATAAATCATATATGCATTTCAATCATAAAACATGCTACGAACCTGCTCGCACATTCAAAACACCAAAAATAGGTCATCTTGACCCGATATTGATCGTGGTCAAACTCCAAATCCTTAACTAGTCTCTCAACTAATATTCCAAAACATACCCGAGCCCCTCTGGACCCTGTCTAAGCATACCAACAACTACAAATAGATTATTTAAACTTATCCATAGGCACAAAACACCCACGGAACATCACAAAAGAATCGAGACCCAACATGAATATAATTTCTCTTAAGTTGTTAATTCTTGACTCCTTTAAAAGAGTGTATGAATCACACTTACACACTTCGGATTAAATCCAAACTCTACAAAAAAAGTTCAATTCAATATATAGACCTTTCCAAAGTCTCAAAACACCAATTGGAGTCCAATAACATCAAAGTCAACTCTTGGTCAAACTTATGAACGTTTAAGTTCTTCAAATTGCCAACATTCGAAAAATAGTGTCAAATTATTCTAGGAACCTCCAAAAATAAATTCGAATATACTTACAAGTCCAAAAATATAATACGAACCTAACAGAACCATCAAAACTCGATTTCGAGTCCATTTACCGAAAAGTCAAACCTTGATCAACTTTCCAACTTAAAGCTTCCAAATCAGAGTCATTTTCAAATCAACCTCGAACCACTCAAAAACCAAAATCGATCATACACCCAAGTCATATTACGTAATATGAAGTTACTCAATGTCTCAAACCACATAATGGAATGCTAAAGCTCAAAACGACATGTCAGGTTGTTACAAAAACGATATTGGATTATGGAAATTATTCTGGAATAAGGTAAGTGTCTAGCCTAGCTTTGTTGAGGAAATTTTTTCTAATAAAATAATATTTTTTGTTATATGCGGGGGGAGGGAGGGGCTATGTGCGATGTGACGAGCATATATGCATGTGCCATGGTTATTCATGCTCGAGGCAGATTATATGATTCCTTGTGCTTTGTTGAACCTTGTCATTTTCTTCATGTTTTACTTAATTTTATAATAATATAATCACAAATTTCAAATCTAGATACAATGCTTCATCTTATTACAAATTGATTAAATATGATGCACTCTTTGTGAGACTGGTTGATGTGCTAAATTTGATCATGACTATACCTAAATCACGAATATATGTCTATGCATGTTATTCTTGAGATACTTGGGTTCCATACTTATATTGAAGATCATGTTTAAGCTTTATTGAGATACTTGAACAATGGGGTTCTTGAAGCTTATTGATTTGTTTATTGGTGTAAAAGCTATGATTGACGTTCACATGGTGTATTTTGCTTTAATCACTCTTCTTGATATTATCCATGCTTTGTACCTTGCTTGTTTTTATTGTATATATGCTTGGTGAGGAAGAGTAAATTGCACGAAGGGTGTTTCCGTGCTTGTGAGGAATAGTGATTCATGCATGAAGGGTATTTTCGTGCTTCTTGATATTATCATTATTATTGCATGAAGGGTGTTTCTGTGCTTGTTTTTATGTTATTATGTGAGGATGAAAGTAAAAGCATGAAGGGTGATGTCGTGCTATTATTTTTCTATTATTATGTGAGGATGAGAGTAGAAGCACGTAGGTTCATGTCGTGCAATTATTTTTATATTATAATATGAGGATGAGAGTAAAAGCACAAAGGGTGATGTCGTGCAATTATTTTTACATTATAATATAAGGAAGAGAGTTCATGGCACGAAGGGTATTTCCGTGGAGAAGGGGATGAGTGACATGCACTATTTTGTGTTATCTTCCCCTTACACATACATCCTTTATCCTGAGTTGGTACTTATTGACATATGCTTTCTATGCTACTTGTTGTTGTTACGTCTTTGTCTTCTATCTTATTTGTTATAGTTATATCCATACCTTCTATCTGTTTATTATTGTTACATTCATGTCTTCTTTCTTATTTGTTATATTTACATTTATGTCTTCGCTCTTTTATCGTTATTTTATCTAAACTTTCTACCTTGTTAATTATTGAAATCTATGTTCCCCTACCTTATATGTCATTGTTAATTTTGTGCTTCCTATCTTGTCTGTTACTATTATCCAAATGCTTCTGCCTTATTCGTTATTGTTATTTGTGTACCTTCTACTTCGTAAGTCTTAACCCTTAAAATCCGTTGCGAAGAGAGATCGAAAATGAAGATTTTCTGACGCAGTGCGGGTTACTGTTGTGGGTATTCCTTCTACCTGATTGGTACTGTCATACATATATTTGGTGAGGATGAAATAAATGCACAAAAGGTATTGACGTACCATTTGATTTGACATACATGCATCCGCTTGGTGGGAATGAGATAAATACACGAAGGATGTTGCCGCGTTATTTGGTTTGATATCTTGAACACATTCCTCTTATTGTATTTGTGGGTTAACAATGTTGTTAGTGGTTATTGCCTTAACTTTTCGACTTGAACTATTAAGAAAAGGGTTGGTTGTATTGAGAAACCTAAATGGTATTCCTTTTAGTTAGTCATTTCAGTATTTCTCATATTTGTTCTTGCTATCTACATTGTTATTTTCAATTATTGTCTCTAATGCAATTTTACTGTAAGGTTATATTAGTGAGTATCTTCTGATCTAAAAACTCATCACTACTTCATCGAGGTTAGCCAAGATATACTTACTGAGTACATGAGGTCGGTTGTACTCATACTACACTTCTACACCTTGCGTGCAGATATTTGGAGAAGAGTGGTTGCAGAGTTCGAGGGTCTAGCATTGAAGTCGTACCAGCATTTCCGATACAAGCTACCTTTTGTTCGTGGTAGTTTTGAAGTTATAATTTTGTTTATGTAAATTTCAAACTGATGATATATTTTTCCTCAAAATGAAGTTTTACTCTTATTTATAGTCTGCTCCTGACTTGTACTATCAGTTCTTGGGATAGTTGTATTAAAATTCTTTTGGCTATTTCATTCATTATCTCTGATGATTTCTTATCATAGTAGTGACTTGTACTATTGAGCATACCTAAAGGATTGGGTTAGGTGTTATCACTGTTTACCCTTAAAACCGGATAACAATTAAATTTGTTCGTGGTGCTGAGGATCCGTAAATCAATTTGATACGATATAAAAATATGACGTATAAGATTAAAATATAATAAGCAAAAGAGAACAGTTAAACCATAAGTATCCAACAGCTGATAATGAATTATGAGAAGTAGGGAAGTATTTTGATGAGCAATGGAGATAGTTGTGAATAGCAGTAGAATTATATTATCAACCTTTGAACTTCTTGACTAAGCGATCGATATTCCCGCTAAACGTGACGCGGAAGCACAGCTGTCAAAATCGCTTATCCCCAAAAAGATCCTATGTATGACGGTAGCGTAGTGATGCACACAACCGTCGATGTAGGAAATCATTACCTGCCTTTTGCAGAACCTTGTGCCTTTTTACTGCATTAAATGCGTGCATTCAATGCCGCTCACCTCGTGCTTCGTGCCGCCGCTTTTTGGGAAAGTATAAATACTTCCTCCCTCTTTGGATCGGTTCATTTGTCTTCAAGCAACTAATTACTTTGTCTCTTTCAATCTTCTTGAGCAGAAAAAACCTTTAATCTTCTTCATCAAAAATCCTTCTAATCTCCTTTGCTTCTTGCTATTTCAATGGCCAAAACTTCCAAGTAAGTTCCTCTAAGACAAACTTCTCCCGCTCAGCCTGTTGAAGAGGCTGAACCCATCCACACTGAAGAGCCCTCTATGGAACCGCCATTGAAGGCCTTCATGCCAGTGGGCTTTTACATAGGCACCGACTTTATGGTCGAGAAAGCATCTTCGGTACCCGGTCGGGGTGAACCGGTTTCAGATTATATTAGTTCAATCACCTCCAAACACCTTGATAGGGTGAAGGCTGATTGCCATTGGACTGATAAAGAAGTAGTAATTCCTTCCCCTAACGAGTCCATTACTACACACGTGGAGGGGTATCTCACTGTATATACTTATCCGTTCACTTAGGACCCATAGATCCTATGATTGTCGAATTTTGTAGGAGGTATCAGGATACTTTAGCTCAAATACACCCTTCTGTATGGCGTATAGTATATCTTTTCCGTTTTTTCGTGGATAAGGTCGAGGGGGGACACCCTTTTACCCTAGACCATCTGCTTAGGTTATACAGTCCCCGAATGTTCCGAGGGGGGCTGATTAAATTAGCTCGCCGGGCCAGTAAGGCCCAGTTCTCGAGCATTGATGAAGACAGGGATCGGGGCTGGATGAGCCGATTTGTTTGAATTAAAACTTCTGATCTGATCCCTGCCGATAATATGCCGTTCCCCGAGAAGTGAAACATGGGACGTAAGTGCTTTCCTATCCGACTTTTTTCATTACTGTTCTTCAACGTATGACTGATATGTTATCATGTACAGCCGTTTCTCAGGCACCGGCCGCAATCCAAGACCTGAAGGACTGGGTCAGGAAAATCGTGGCCCAGAGGTCGTACTCCGAGCGGGCATGGAGGGAAATATCGAAAGGTCTCTGGGAGGCAAAGAACCATGGTAAGCTTCATTTACATTCATCTTTCTCAGAACAATCGGTACCAACACTTAATACTCTGGAAATTACGCTTCACAGGTCTCTCGAAGGATGCCGAGGTGAGGTCGGCAGTTACTAGTGGGACAGTTCCTCGTCCCCTTCCCGCGTCGGGGAAGGAAGGAGGAAAGAAAAGAACAAGGGCTCCCGACCATGCTGAGCCCGAAAAGAAGAAAAGTAGGAGGAAGATGGCGGCTCGTAAAATCACAGCCCCCGATGCCATTATCGAACTGAGTGGGGACTCCGATGGGGCGAAGAGTCCTGAATTTGATGAGACCCCTCTGGAAGTCCCCGAGCCTAATGCGGAGGAAACCGGTGCCTCCCCAGAAGCCAATATCGAAAAGGAGGCAAGGGCCGAAGGTCGGGCTAATGTGCAAGAGGTTGCACAAAGATCTTCGAACATTCCTGAGATGGAGCATTCTCCTTCCTTCTCGAAGACAATCCGAGATGCTGGGACTCAAATGCCGGGCAAGGTACCGGCCACAGCAGGGATCTTCGAGGAATTCTTCGACGGGGTGCCATCGACCGATACTTACGGCCTTGAAATCCCCAGAAGGAGTTCCCCAGCCGAAACAAATGGAACGTCGGCTGGTATTAAGCTAGTAGATAAGTTCTCCGCACCGAGCTCGAACCCAGAGAGGAGTTGGGTGATAACCCTTGCCATCCCCGAGGATGCCCGAGCATTAGGCCCCCCGGTAGGCATAGCAAGCTACCTCCACGGCTTGGTAACCGAAGAAGACTGAGCTGCTATGAACGCCGTGGATTGGGCTTGCTTGCTCAACGAATCTCAGCAAGCATTGAACAAAGTAAGTTTTTCTGCTTTCCTTAGATTATATTCAACACTTTGGTTCACATTCCCATACTGAAAGTCTTCTATTTGAAATTTTCACAGTCTTCAGTGCTTAATCACGAAGTGTTCCTTCGTATCAAAGAAGGAATGGCACAAGAGTGGGAACGACGTCATCGGCTTGAAAATGAACTGGCGAATC